>QANY01000999.1:0-64003 GCA_003255025.1 Datisca glomerata
GCCTAACATCATGGGCCTCTTTAATACACAAGAGAGCATTATTAATGAGCAGCCCAAGAATAATAAATATGAACTATTTATTGTCTTAACACTCCCTTGCAAGCTTCTGAGTGTTAGAGGTCTTGATACTACTCCAAGCTTGGCTCTGAAATCAGAAAATTTGTTGTTTGATAGTCGCTTAGTCAAGCATTTTGCAATTTGATCGTGAGTAGTATCTCACCTCCAGTTGCTTAACTAGAACTTTATCCCTCACAAAGTGCACATTAATCTCTGTGTGCTTTGTCTTAGCATGGTAAACGGGGTTTGCAGTAAGAACACTTGCACTCATATTGTCACACCATGTACTACGAATAATGTGACATTTGAAAGAGATTTCTGTAAGAAGGGATTCAAGCCAGGCTGTTTCACAGGATACCTCAGCTAGGGCTCTGTATTCAGACTCAGCATTAGACCTGGCAACTATGTGTTACTTTCTTGAAGACCATGACACCAAAGTGTCTCCAAAGTAAACACAATATCCTGATATGCTTCTCCTATCATCCTTGTAGCAAGGCCAGTCTGCATCCAAAAAGCCTTGAAGAGTCAGATTATTACTTGGCTTAATGTGCAGCTCTATCTATCTAGTCCCTTTTAGATACCTAAGGACTCTTTTAACTCCCTGCCAGTGAGAACTTGTGGTATTTTGAAGGTATTGGCTCAATCTGTTAATGACAAAATCGATGTCTAGTCTAGTATTGGTTAGGTATTGCAAGGCTCCTACAACACTTTTGTAGGTTGTTGAATTTTCTAGAGGTTCTCCTTCTGTTGCTGTCATTTTCTTTCCAACCACAGTTGGTATTGAATAAAGGTTTACTAATTTCCAAGCCAGTCTTCCTGAAAAGGTCCTCAATATATCTGGTT
The DNA here is from genome assembly GCA_003255025.1 of Datisca glomerata. Taxonomy (NCBI): domain Eukaryota; kingdom Viridiplantae; phylum Streptophyta; class Magnoliopsida; order Cucurbitales; family Datiscaceae; genus Datisca; species Datisca glomerata. Next base: position 901 of record QANY01000999.1, read on the forward strand.
TGTGTAAGATACATGCCAGAATCATGTCTTTTCACTTCAATCCCTAGGAAATGGTGTTGATCCCCTAAGTCCTTCAAGGAAAAAAATGGTGTAGGTTTTGAACAAATTTTTGTAGAGATACACTATTATTACCTGTTACCAACATATCATCTTCATGTAGATTGCTCTGCCCATAAAAAGTCATTGTTTATATTCAATTTCCTTACAACCTATTTCTTTGAAACAGTTAAGGAAAGTATAACTCTCACTGTTGAAGCTTTAATCATAAATATCTCTAAAAAATCAACTCCAAGTGACTAAGTAAACCCATTTGCTGCTAATCTTACTTTACATCTCTGAAAGGTCCCATCTGCATTGTATTTGATCTTATACACTCACATGTTGCCAATTATGTTTAAAGAAGAAGAGTAAGGCACTAAGGTCCATGTTTGGTTCCTATTTAGAGCATCAATCTCTCCTTCCATGGCAATCTACCATTGTTTTGATCTCATAGCGTCTTGAATTGTCTTGGGCTCTGTAGGATAGCTCACTGTGCACGTATAGTATTCTGAGGGATATCTCTTCACCTTGTGAATCCTAACTTTTGACATGGTGACCATAGAATGACCATGAGTCTTAGTTGGAGCTTGCCATAGTTCTGAGTTGGGCATATTTTCTTGTTGAGCTCAATTAGACGTGCACAGATGTAAAGAGGGTGCATGCCTAAGTTCTGACACAAAAGTAGTAGTTGGCCGACTTGTATCATTGTTAGTGGGAGAGGGCTTTGGTGAGTGAAGGGAGCCAAGACTTGGATGTATATGGATTAGGTGATTATAGGTGATGATAGAGGCTGATTCAGGTTGTTTTGTGTTGAGAAAACCATTTTTGAAAGGAAAGTCATGTTCATTGTGCTGGTCGTTGCGGCACGTGCGCAGCGAAAGATGGAAGCGCGTGGCCTTTTAAGAAAATAATCTTTTAATAAAAAATGAATCTTTTAATAAAACAAACTTGCGCAATGTCACGACAACCAAATAATTTTTTTTATTGAAATTACTTTTTCAATCAGTCAGGATCTGTTATGTATTTATAAGTTAAATATGTAACATACAATGTTAGGAATCATATACCTCTTCTAATATATATCAAGTGTCCTTGTAAAGCCGATCGATCCTCCATTCCTACGAAATCGTTCCAACGATCCGTAGACTCTGAGATCCACACCAAGATTTTTCAAGTAAATTCTCAACACACTAGGATGTGTGTTGGCAAGTAGATTATTACATGACACTATCAGCACATGAGATCTAGAGATTTACTGAAAAATAATTTAGTGAGACGATTCTCTAAAAGAACGTGATGATTATTCTTTTAGAGATTTGATTAACGTTTAATCATAGAATAAAATCTCTCTGACACCAATCATGTTCTCAATTCAACTCTTGATTGACGAACTGATGATCTGATCAACTGATTCTCTCCTATTCTTTCAACAACCTAGGCCATTAGAATAATATTTGTATATATGCTAGATAATGACGTATCATATTTTTAGAGATAAACATATAAAATTATCAATTGCAGTGGGACCCACTGTAATTGTGCACAACTGCAGTGCCACATGACACTACAGTGTGTCGTGAGCCAGCAAAGTGCCTCACGACAGCACTGTAGTGCCATGTGGAACTATTATCATCGTACATAATCAGTGGCTTGTCCATATCTGGAATTACTTTAAGATCATAGTAGAACTCCTTGAGTCATACTGCCTCTTTCGTAGCTTCACAAGCCGCTATATATTCGGCTTACATAGTGAAATCTGCAATGCTAGATTGTTTAATACTTCTCCATACTACAGCTCCTGCACCTAGGGTGAATACCGTTCCAGATGTCGACTTTCGATTGTCACTGTCTGATTGAAAATTAGAATCAATATATCCAGTGGGGTTCATGTCTCCACTTGAATAAACAAGTATATAGTTTCTCATTCTCCTAAGATACTTGAGAATGTGCTTTAATGCAATCTATTGTTCCAAACTTAGATTCGATTGATAACGACTAACAATTCTCACTACATAACAGATGTCTAGTCTCGTACACAACATGTCATATATGAGACTTCTAACTACTGAAATATAGGGAACCTTTCTCATATCCTCTTCCTCCTGAGGTGCCTTAGGACATTGTTCCTTGGAGAGGACAATTCCATGTCTGGTCAGTTGTTGACCTTTCTTGGAATTTTTCATAGAGAATCTCTTCAGTACCTTATCAATATAAGATGTCTGAGAAAGTGCCAAGAACTTGTTCTTTCTATCCTTTAGGATTTGGATGCCTAGAATATAGCTCGCTTCTTCCAAATCTTTCATTTAAAATTTTTGAGTTAACCACTTCTTTATTTTTGATAAAGTTTCTACATCATTCCCAATAAATAGAATATCATCTACATAAAGAACTAATAAAACCACTATCTTATCTTTGGTGTATTTATAAACACAGGCTTCATCAACATTTTGCTCGAAGCCATAAGACCTTATAATCTCATCAAAGGTAAGATTCCAAGATATAGATGCTTGCTTTAATCTATAAATGGATTTAAGCAACTTGCATACTTTCTAATCTTATCCATTTTGTACGAACCTTCTGGTGGCATCATGTAGATGTTTTCTTTAAGAAATGTCATTCAGAAAAGCTATCTTGACATCCATTTTTCTTATCTTATAGTCAAAACTAGGGACTGTGGACAAAAGGATGCGAATGGATTTTAGCATGGCCAAAAGGAGAATGTCTCTTCATAACCGACTCACTCTCTTTGTGTATAGTCATTGGCTACTAATCGTGCCTTGAAAGTCTATACTTTCCCATTTGCACCTCTTTTTTTTTAAAATCCGTTTACATCCAATGGGCCTGACATCTTCAGGTCGATTTACAAGTTTCCAGACGGAATTGGAATACATAGATTTTATTTCCTGGTTCATGGCATCTTGTCATTTCCCCTTTTCAAGATCATCCATTGCTTCTTCATAAGATAATGGATCGTACTTATTAGTGTCTGATACTAGGACATGTGCCTCTAGTTTGTAGCAAACTGGTTGTCTCACAACCCTCCCAGTACGACGTTGCACCGGGATTTCCTTTGTAGAAACTGTGGTTTCTCTAGTTTACCGTTTACAGTAGAATTAAAGGTGGTCTGACTCATCAGTCGCTAATTCCTCGAGAACTATTTTGCCACGAGATTTGTAGTTTTGCATAAAGTAATACTCAAGAAAGGTTGTATTTGCCCACACAAACACCTTTTAATTTATTGTGACTATAAAAGAACCCATTCTAGTCTCTAGAGAATAGCCAACAAATGTCCATAACGTGAGCTAGACAGTCCCATATACAGAAATGACGCAAACTAGGTTTGAAGCCATTTCATACATCTAAAAGCATCTGGCTTAAAGAATTAGAGGCACTACATTCAATGTAAGTTACCGTGTGTAGTGCATATCCCCAAAATGTAAGCGACAATGATGAGTAGCTTAATATCGACCTAACCATATCCAATAAGATTCGATTTCTCATCTCTGCCACACCATTTTGCTGTGGTGTTTTAGGTGCTGTAAGTTGGGATACGATTCCACACTCCAGCAAATAATCCTTGAATTCTAAATCCACCACCTTGATCGGATGGAAGGGTTTTCAATGAATTTTCTAATTACTTTTCAGCTTCAGCCTTGAAGTCTTTAAACTTTCTAAAAGTTTCAGACTTTCGATGCATTAGGTAACTATAGCCATATCTTGAGTAATCATCAATGAAAGTGACAAAATACTCATACTCACATCTTTCTTGTACATTGATCGATCCACAGACATCACTATGTACTAACTCAAGCGGTTCCTTGGCTCTTTGGCCCTTTCCTGTGAAAAATTTCTTGGTCATTTTTTCCTCTAGACAGGATTCACAAACATGAAGAGTTCCAACTGTTAACATGTTTAATCTATCTAGATTAATATGTCTTAATCTAAGATGTCATAAATATGTGTTTTCATCATGATAAACTCTTTGACATTTGTTATTTTTGGGTTTTGTTACTTTAAATAATTCAGAATTATTTAACGCGTGTTCAGTCAATTTAAGCATATATAGTCCGTTTATAATTTGAGCATGACAGATATCGAATCCATTCATAGAAGTAATAAACCCTTTGTTAATGAAAGAAATTTCAAATAACTGTTCTTGCAAAAATGAAAGAGAAATCAAATTTCTCGAAAAATCAAAAATATAATAAACATCATCCAAACTAAGTAATTATATCAAAAAAGTAAATGGATTGTCCCTAATGCTTTAGCTGACACGAGTGCACCACTGCCAACTCTGAAAATGACATCACCATCAGCCAACTCCCTTGAATCAAGTATCCAGGATGACCAATCATATTCCACTAAACAAGCTTCAAGTACAAATAAATCATATTTATCTTTCTTTTTCAGCTTAGAGATATATTTGTTACAGTTTCTCTTCCAATGACCTTCAACCCTACAGTGGAAACACTTTCCTTTGGGCTTGCTATCTTTCTTATTCTTCTTGGCTTTTGATGTCGTCTTTGCTTTCTTTACTCTTTTGTTCTTACTCTTGTCCTTACCATTGTTCTTCTTCATTTTATTGTTCTTAACAATATTGGAAGAAGGCATTTGATCGACAACATTTGTCTCGTCCTCTTTGGTCATTCTAAGGTTGAGTGACTCAAAAGTCTACAGTTCATTCAACAATTGAGTCATGTTGAATTGTAACTTGTTTATTACATAGTTGGTCGTGAACGCAGAAAAAGATGGTGTGAGCGACCCTACTATGATGCTAACTTAAGTCCGATCATCAATGGCCGCCCCATGTACTTCTGCCTCGTGTATTATGTTGATCATGCTCAAAACATGTTCTCGAACAGAAGTACCCTTCCTCATCTTAGTTTTCATATAGCTCATAGTAGCCTCATGATGACTTTGATCGAAATGCTACCCAAACATCGCATGTAAAAATTCCATAATCTCATAGGCAATCTTTATGCTTTCAAGCTTGTTCTCAGAATATCATTCATGCTCACAAGTATGTTGCATTTCGCCTTGTTGTTTGATATGATCCAAGCATCATATTTGTCTATAACATTCTTAAGGGCGTTAGCAGCGGGCTCCTCAGGACATTCCTCAGTAAGAACGAATTTATGGTTCTCACAAATCAACATTAAGTTCATATTTGATTTTCAACGTACAAAATTATCATCATTCAATTTCTCAAGAGCGAGTAAAGAAGTAACAGGGTTACCCTCGGTAGACATAATATTGCTAACTGAAGTTTAAAACATACATGATTCGATATAATTGATAAATATCTAAAATTTGAAAAGTAAACATGATGCATGAATCCAATCATAATAAAGACATAAATTTAGTATTTACTAATCACGATAAAACAACCCAACGATATGTGCTTCCTTAGGGTCAATCAGATTAACCTTAAAATGTCAATGAAGCATTTTCATCCTTTATTAATTAAAACTTAAAATATCTAATATTTTATCTTTTCACAATAATGTATCGTTTGTTTGGTCAATTACAACTACTCACATAAAGCTTAATTGTGATTTTATGAGTGTAACCCATCATTTTAGATTTCATGACTTCATTTAGAATATGTCAACTTAGCGTCGGTCAAAACTAAACTACATCACTTCCTCCTATATCCTTAAGAAGTCCAACATTGATATTGGTACAGCTCGAAACCTTCCTTAGGGGGATGAAAGCAAAGCCACCTCGAGGCCCTCACTACACCTCACGGTGTTATACTAATGATGAAGACCATAGCTTACATTGACATGTCAACCTTCTCTCACTTATTATTTTAAGATAATGTGTTTCTATTTTAACTAATCAATTAATTACTAGTTAAAATAATAACTTTATGAATATTTAACTACCAGTTAATCTAATCTCATTGGTCTAAATTCATTTAACTTTCTGAAACGCCTAAGTCATAATTATGTGAATTTAGATTAACTAATTAATTATATTCATCAAACTTTAATAAAACTCTTTTACTGAAGTCGGTTGACCTAAAGGTTACTATATTCTTTAGTATGGTGTGATTACCAAGTTTTAACTAGTTAAAAACCTAGCAGTTTACATGCAATTGATTTCTTAAAACAATACATATAAACATATTATGAAAATCTTAATAAATCATGTTTCTATAGATAATATGCATGATTAAATAAAACTGTATGGAATTTTCATGTATGACATAAAATCAACTAATGCATGGACATGTTATCAAACATAACAATTAAAAATCAGTTAACAATTAAATAAAATAATAATGGACACTCCGATTGCCAATTAAAAATCATTTAACAATTAAATAAAATAAAAATGAAAAATCATTTAACAATTAAATAAAATAACAATTATTGGGTATTTCTAAATTACAACCCTTGAAATAAAAAAATAAAATTACAAAGCGGACTTCGTGAATATATATTTCTCAAATAATACATTCTCCTCCTGATATCCATCTACATAATTTTCAAGTTTTGAACAAAACCCTTTTTAATTAGAAAAATTATTTTTCTTAATTTAAAAAAATTTCTATAACTATCCCTTTTAATATAGTTGACTTTGACTTAGTAAAATAAACACATTAAATTTTAAATTTCAAAAAATCAAAAATTAATAATTAGTTTTGAAATTACATTAATCTCAAAATTTAAATGAATAATTAAAATAGTTTGGTTTTTAATGAAATACTTAGGTGATAGAGTTCGTTGCATGGTTTGTTGAAAACTATCATAAAATGTGACAACAGTTCTCACCGACGGTTGGACACTCCGATTGCCACCCATCATCACAACTGCCCGTCTCACCGTCGGCAGCCACCTGCCGCGCCGGACAACCACCGTTCACCGCAGTTACAGTACCGTTCACCTCCAACGAAACAGTAAATTTTTGTTGTGAACAGTGTTTTCGAGGATGAACAGTGTTTTCGCAGGAAGAGTAAGTTTCTACCGTTCATCTCGTGCGTTCTTCATCTTCCCACGTTCGGAATAATTACAATAATAATATTCAAATAAAATTACACAAATTTCCTACACCTCAATTCGACTTCCACAAGATCTAGGAAAAATTAAAACAAAGCCGAACCCAATAATAACCATATAATTAACGATCAATTATTTTTCATACATTCAAAAAACATAACCATCCATCATCATATATATCTCATATTATATGAATAATGTAAGAAAACTCATACATCATTTAACATATAAATATATAAAGACCACTCTGATACCACTTGATGGTCATCGCGGCGCGTGCCGGCAAAAAACGTATATGCGCGCGGCCTTTTAAGAAATTAAACTTTTAATAAAAAATGAATCTTTTAATAAAACAAAACTTGCGCAACGCCATGATAATCAAATAAAAAACTTTTATTGAAAACACTTTTTCAATCAGTCAGGATCCATTATATATTTATAAAGTAAATCTACAACTTACAGGGTTAGGAATCATATATCTTTTGTAGTCTATATCAAGTGTCCTTGCAAAAATCGATCGATCTTCCGTTCTCACGGAATTGTTTCAATGATCAGGAGACTCCGAGATCCACACAAAGATCTTCCAAGTCAATCCCCAACGAACTCTGACGTGTGTGGGTACGTAGAATATTACAACACACTTTTTCTGTCTCTAGATGTTCTTAACACATGAGATTTAGAAATTTTCTAAGAAAGCCTTTAGTGAGATGATTCTTTAAAAGTACATGATGATTATTATTTTAGAGATTTGATTAACGTTTAATCACAGAAGAAAATCTCTCTGACACAAATCGTGTTCTCTATTTAACTTTTGATTGACGAACTGATGATCCGATCAACGGATTCTCTCCTCTTCTTTCAACAACATAGGCCATTAGAATAATATTTGTATATATTCTAGATAATTGCATATCATAATTTTAGGGATAAATTGAAATAATATTTAAATATAAAATTATCAATTAAAGTGGGATCCAGTGCAATTGTGCACGACTGAACTGCCATGTGGCACTATAGTGTTGCACTCTCACTATTGTAGTGCCACGTGACATTACAATAGTCCATGTCAATTTCTAATACCCTATCCGTTATTGACACGTGGTAATTAGTGTGAACTAAATATTTATTTTAATCAGATAATTATCTAGAATAAGTTAATTCAAAGTTAACATATATAATTATCCCTACAGCTAACTTATCTGTTATTTCACAAATAACAGATTTAGCTGATTTAAATTATTATCTAATAATAATTTAATTATCTAATTAAATAAATTAGATATTCTGTCTCACTTATCAATAATTAAAAAAATTGATAATTATACATACATACATACANTAATTTAATTAATTAATCACACATAATTATCTCATAATTATATACTTGCCCTAGAGTAAATTTTGTTTTTGTAAATCAGTTTTTTTCTCATGTCCTAAAATATTCACATCCTAGACAGCGTAGTATGGAGGTGACTTGTGGACCATGGACCTATAATCCTAAGTTTCAATAAACAAGATTATTAATTAATTTTTTTTAAATAATCTTATTTATTAATTCCATTATTACTCTATTATAAATATTGAATTACACTATTAGAGATTATAGAATGTATTTACAGAGTATTCTGATGTAGTCCACTGACATAGTCATTTCATATAGTCATGTCCTCCAATTATTGATTCGTAAATTAAAACTGATCAAAATTATCATTTTACCTTTCTAATTACCTCTTGATCTTTAAGTATCATTATTCCACTAGTGAATGACTAATTTATAATTTCATTATAAATTTGATCTCAATAACCATTTAGTTATAGAATTAACACTTAAGAGAACTAATATACAACCTATTAGAAAATGTTAGATTTTAAATCTTGTAAGATCATGCCCCCCAACCATCCACATCAGTGGATCTCCAGAACAAAAGTCACTAGCCTGATTAACAAACAAACCTTAATGAGTGAATCAAAAGATCCAGTAGACATGCATAGGAGTTCATGACTACTCATGATTCAGACTGATCTACATATGATCATCGAATTGATGTGTATTAAATTTTTATGATAAATGACATGTTAATAAAGATATTAATTCACATCGGTCCTGCCATATGTGAATTATATAAAGTATCTTCACTAAGATGTCTATCCATATCAATGATCCGGATCTGGATCACACACATTCATAATATTTAGTGAACCGTACTAGCAACCATTCATTAAAGATTCCATACTTCAATATGTTGCTTACAATTTTTCTTCATTATTTATGATCTTAATTCTATCGTACTAATATAAGATCATAGTCTCATTAATGAATATAGATATTTTAGATATTTATATAAATTATTCAATAATAATTTAAAAGAACAATTATAAGAAAAATGTAATTCTCTTTAAATTTTATAACATATGTTTTGAGAGCATAACCCCTAACACATTGAAGATGACATGTCTTGAGATGTAGATTCTCCCAATGGAACTAACACATTTATAACCTTTTTATGAGCATCACTGTAGCCTAGAAAGACATATTTGGAGGTATAAAACTGAAATTTGTGAGTTTGATAGGTCTCAGAAATGAAAAACAAGCACATCCAAAGGTCTTTAGAGAGAGGTAATCTGGTTTTTTATGAAATAGTTTGTATAATAGAGAGTATCCATTTAGTACAGGAGTTGAAAGTCTATTTATGATAAAAATAGAGGTTTTAAAAGCCTCATACCAGAACTTTAGAGGCATATGAGCTTGAGAAATGAGAGTCAAGCCAGTTTTAACTATATGTATGTGTTTTTCTCAGCTCTGCCATTTTGAGCTGAGGTATGAGGACAAGCATGCCTAAATTTGATCCCATGTTGCTTGACATAGTCTAAAAAACTTAGATATTCTCCCCCCATATCAGATTGAAGACATTTAATTTTTTTCTCCCACTGATTTTCTACTACAGTATTAAAATGAGTGAAAGTCTTATATGCATCAGATTTATTCTTCAGGGGAAACAATCAAGTGTACCTACTGTAGTCATCAATAAAATGGATATGATAGTGATGACCAGAAGTAGATTGCACAAGGGATGACCCCCATATGTCAGTGTGAATAAGTTCTAAATGAGAGGAAGCATACAAAATTGAGGATTGAAAAGACAGGAGATGTGATTTTCTAAATTGACAAGCATAACAAAAGTTCAAATTCTCATTGAGTTTAACTTTCTGATTACAATCTTTCAAAACCTTATTCATGACCCTACTCGAAGGATGACCTAACCTTCTATGCGACATTTGCCTTAAAGAACTTAGAGAATTTAAAGACTGGCACTGACTAGACTGAGACTGACTAACATTGGACTCAACTTGCTGAGCTGAGCTACAAAATGACTCTTGATTAAGATCTTGGCTGGGATTTCTTAGTGTATTTTATGCTTCCCTTTGAGCATAATCACTCATGTTGCCTTGTCCATAATATCACAACCACTATATCATTATAAGCAGTGAGTTAAGATACACCAAGAACCCTCTTTTTAATACTAGGAACATGCAAAATATCTTTTAGAAATATAACATTTTCAGTATTTGGAGTGTGCATTAGTGAGTTACCAATGTGAGCAATTTGTAATTGACTACCATCACCAATAGTAAGTTCATTCTTACCAGTATATCCAGCCTTTTTTCCAATGTGATTTGGATCATCGGTAACATGGTACTTTGCTCCACTATTTGCATACCATGTAGGGTTTGTCACTATTTCTAAGGTTGCAATGTATGCTGAGTTGGGATAGGCTCCATTGTTGCTCTTGTTTTGCTCATGTGGGTTTCTAATGTAGTTGTTATCATATATGTAGTAGCATTTGGCAGTTATATGACCAATTCTGCCACATACTTTGGTCTTGAGTTGTTCCTTCTACAAGTACCCCTTGATCTCATCCCTCTACCTCCATAATTATTTGTAGATCTTCCCTGGTTGGGGGAGTTTTCGTGAGAGGATTGACCAACAGAAGGGTAACCATAGGTTTTGTTTTGGTAGTTGTTTTGAACTCTGTGCTGACTTTCATGTGAAGCTCCTTTTGCTGATGCATAATTTACAGTAACCTATCCAAGGTTGATTGATACAATCCCTGCATTCATTTTCTATTTTCTCATAACTCAAAAGTTTGGCTTGTAAGTCTATCCAACTTATCTTTTCATGTTCATAGATTTGACACATAACATGATTATATTCATGAGAGTCAAATCAAGTTAGAACTTGAGACACTAAGTCTTCCAAATCATCTGGCCTACCAGCAAGGGCCAGGTTATCAGTAAGGCTTTTAGCATGTTTTAGATAATCAATCATCTTCATTCCTCCTTTTTATAGTTTCTGAAACTCTCTCTTGTAATAGACTATATTAGATTTAGTCTTTACTCCAAATAGGTCTCTGATTGGCTCCCCAAGTTTCTTTAAAGTTTCATTGCCTATGACTTCTGAGGCAACATCAGGTTTAATAGAGTTATATAGCCAGCTGAGTAGGATCTGGTCATGTACTATCCAGTCTTCATATTCAGGATTCTCTACAACTTCATTATCATTCTCTCCTTCAGTGCTGATGACAACAAACTCTGGAAGACATTTCTTTATCCTAGTGATAAAACCTTCCATTATCTTCCCACGTATTACAGGCAAAACAAAAGTTTTCCATAAAAGTTTCCCGAATGGAAGAGGTTGGGATGTTAACAAAGTTTTTGAAAACTTTTTTGAGGAAGACATAATCTAGATCTTGAGTATTCCTTATAGCATATACATCATGGAGGATAAAATCAATTGGTATTTTTCCAAATCTGGTCAGTACACAGTCAAGTCGAGGTATCACCTAGCTTGTGAGCTCAAGAGGAATGTTATTATTGCTTCTTCTCCTTCGGCCCTCCCTAGTATCTAATCAAGTTTGAAAGGCTATTTGGAAGGTGAAAATTTGACCTAAACTCCGGTCATTCATCTAGAAATTATTGAATAGTTTTATCACTATCAGAAGAAACCAAGTTAAAAGTGTTGGAACCCATAGAGCAATTATAAAATAAAATACTTGGATTAAATTGTAACACAATTACAATAGAATGATTACAACTGAACGATTACAACTGAACGATTAAGAAAATTACAGACGAAAAAATAGAAAATTAAATCGGTATAGGGTTTCTGTATCAATGTCCTAGAGATGAATTTTCACTCTCCAGAGTTTGCTTGTAGACTACGGTGAACGTCTCTGTGAGATACAACCACCATCATCGAAGACGTAGCAAATGAAAGCTTCGATCCTCACAGAACTGAACAATATTTCTTTTTCCCTTGTTGACTCACAGAAAAATACTTAGCCAAAAATGGACAAAAAATGGAAGCTTTTATTCTACTGTAATAGACGCAAAAGGTTGTCTTGCCAAAAGTCTCTACTATAGAATAAAATTTCACCTATATTAAGAGAGAGAGAGACTGCTTTTTTCATTACAGAAAAAACCCACACTTCTCTTTAATTACACGAAGGTTGCAGTTTCACCATGAAACTGCCCCTTCGTGGACAGAGTGCAATCGATGGTTAGTTTCCTAGAAACTACCCTTTATACAATGGACATTTTGTATTGACTTGGTCTATGTAATTATACACCCTCAACTGATAATACACATAATCAAACATGTGTCAAAAAATTGGAGCTCCACTTGACATGTGGCAGACTTATTTTTCTATTAATATTGTCATTTCTTTTTAATTTTCATTCACACACTTACACTTAGCTTAGCTTTACTTTATAAAACATCTAGATCAATTAGCTCCAACAATCCAACAAATGAGTTTTCCTTAGGAGAGGTGTCTTTTGGACTTGAACATTCTCTAATGATGATTTATCAGATTTATTCTGAAGAATAGTGAATAACATTCTTGAACTATCCTTCCTCCTCAATAAACCAAGACAATAAATCTCACACTCAACTCATCTTTATACGTTTGAGTTCATACGTTTTTTTTCATTTTGGTTCTAAACATTTATCCTGTCTCATGAGAGCTTTAGAGAGAGTTGAGCCTTGCACTCCCTCATAGAAGCGACCCTACTTCTACTCTCATATAGGTGGTGATGATTAAGAGTATTCTGTCTATGCTCCTCTTGCAAGCTAGATATCAATGTCATTAAATACTAAGTATACCCTTTTATCATCGATAGACAACACACTTTCATTACATTTCAGGAATGGGAAGAAACAAAGTTTATTTGTGTGTTACATGAATCATTCCTGTCAGTTTACCTATTCAACCTAGATCTTGGAATCTCCAGTCAACTAGGTTAGGTTCCCACCTAAATGATTCATTGAATATCCTTTAAGCCCGTTCCCCTCGATGTCAACTTTACAAGTTCTTTCGATAATCTTTTGGTTAAAGGATCTGCCATATTTTTCTTAATCTAATAAAGTTAACGGATATCACATCATTTGCGAGTAATTGTTTAATGGTATTATGTCTACGTCTTATGTGTCTAGACTTACCATTATACACATTATTCTTCACTATAAATATGATAGCCATATTATCATAGTGTACACATGTGGCTGGCATAGGCTTCGACCACACTAGAATGTCTTCTAAAATATTTATAATATTTTGGATAACATTTGATTAAATTTGATAACCATTTTAACAATGAGTGTTGTGGGGTGATAATACCTTCCACACACAAATTACTTCTGAACCAACTTTGAGTTTCATAGACCAAAATTTTTATTTTAAAATTGGGTGACCAATCACACCATAAAATTATTGGTGACAAGTCCGAATTTCTTTTCCTCAGAAATGATTTTTTTCAATTGTCGCTCCATGTCGCAGGCTCGTTGCGACAGCTTGGTGACTCCACTAGGGACGCAATCAGTCTAAGCATTTTTAGATCGATAGAGAGTCAAGCCAAAATTTCATCATATGCTATCGTTTTTGTGTGACTCTTTGTTTATTTATTTGATTCATTATTTTTCTTATTCATGCTCATAGCTGTATGTAGTTTGTTTTTATGACGTATATTTCTTTACATAATTAATAATTCACACACATACACTAGCCCCATATACGAGCTTTCCCTTTAGGATTAGAGAGAATGAGTAGTGGAATGCCTTCCCGAAATTGAGATTTTCGTGCATGCTCATTAAAGTTCTCACTCAGGCCGACCCTTTCAGGATACCATTTGAGGCCTTTATTACTCCATCTGGATAACAATTTGGACAACTTTAGAGCCTTTTAAGAGTTTTATACCCTAACTACACATATCTAGACAACCTTAAAGCCTCCCATAATGAGCAATCAAAATCAAATCCTAGGGTCTCCCAATTGTGTTAGGTAAGTCATGTTGAACTATTTTGTGGTACTTGATATTTGCCATAATTTGTTTTCAATTTTTTTTAATCGAGTTATCATCATCATCACCATCATCATCACCATCATCATGGTCATCATCATGTCATCATCATCATGGTCGTCATCAACCTCATCATCATCCTCATTAACATCATCATCATCATTATCATTATCACCACCATAAATGTATCGTTTTCATCGTTGATTACTATTGTTATTATTTTGGCATACAAGTACAATAAATTTTTGGGGGAGAATCTTATTTCCTTCCATCTTTTAGAATTGTCATTAGCTCCATCCATCAATATGTTTTCTAAACTCATGATTTGTATATAATTCTTCATTTCATGCATTTGAATTTTCATTATTTCTTTTGTGCATTATCAGGTTTACTTTAGTACATGCATCATAGGTTCATCATTTGCTTCATTATTTTATATGATTTATTTACTATTTCATGCATTGAAATTTCTTTCATTCCTTCATGCATTATAGTTTCTTTATTTCCCTCATGCATATGCTAATGTAGTTTTTTTTAAATTCAAAACAATGAATAAAAATGAAAGAGAAAAAGAAAACATATTGGGTGCGCCTCCATTATCCTTAAAGGGCATAATCTCAAGTTAGAATCATGGATGAACAAGAAAAAGAAATCACAAGAGATAATGAAACAATAAATTTGGGAGATGAAATAACAAATGGCCAGAGTCCTGGAATTCCTCGCCACAACAAAGGAAACGCATGTCTTGAAAATCTGTGAAAGGGCTCCATCACCACGAGATCAACGTCGATACTCCATTTTACCCTCTTGGATTCACTCCATTCTACCGATGTCATCAGACAGACCAATTCTATGCTCCATTAATACCAATAAACGTGCAGCACTACATGCTTATAAGTCCTCAAGAATTGATGCATTCAAGAAAATTTGGGTATGACATCCCAACAGCGGGACCTAAACACAATCAAGTTCTTACCTTACAAAGAGAACATGATAATGAACGAATCATCATACCTGATCTCGATGACCCAAAAGAGCAGAAGCTCTTTATCAAACTAAGCGAAATTCCACTGATGAGTGATAAGTTAGATTTTCTAGAAGAGAGGTTGCGTGCTATTGAAAGAACATATGCATAGGGGATCATTGATGCCACCCAATTATGTCTGGTCCTATATATAACCATCCCCACAAATTCAAACTTCATGAGTTTGAAAGGTATGATGACAGTACATGCCTGAGGAGTCACCTTTTTGTGTATCGCAGAAAAATGACTACATGCAAGCATGATAATAAGTTGTTGATCCACTCTTACTCAAGACAGTTTGATTAGAGGACTGCATCTTGCTGGCACATCCAGTTGCATGGTCAACATATTCAGAGATGTAAAGACAAAGCAGTTGCTTTTCTGAGACAATACAAGTGCAATATGGACATAGCTTCAATTTTTTTTATCTGCAAAGGTTGAAAAAAAACATACTAAAAGCTTTAAGGAATGTGCTCAAAGGTGGAGGGAATCAGCTGCTCAAGTATAACCCTTCCTTGTAAAAAAAATAGCTGGAATGCCATCAATACCTTGAGGTCTTCATGATAGAATGATTGTAAATACTCCAAGTAACTTTTCTGATATTATAGTCATTAGTGAAAGAATAGAATGTGGAAAGTGGTAGAATTCTAGGAGCTCTGTTAGAAGCATCCTCTACAGAAAATGGGTTGCCATCAAAATGAAAAGAAGGAGATGTACAAAAGATCAGTTTTGGGTACCCATCACAAGTTGTGAACCCTATATCATGCCTTTCAACGTACATTGAATGACCCAAATCCATGACATCATATGTGGCGAATACCCCCTAAGTCCTAACAACCAACATTTCAAAATAAACCAAGAAATTATCTGAGACCACCAACTCACCAGCAAAATGTTGGTCGAGTTGACCAGCCTTAAAGGGGAAATAGGAATAACCAATGGTTTGTCAATACGACCAATTCTGATGTCCTAGAATTATCACCACAATTAAAATAGAATAATCAGTTGGTGTCGGTCCTTTATGAACCTTTCCAGCCACTATATCTTAGATGGTACAATCCAACTACTCGATGTGA
Organism: Datisca glomerata; assembly: GCA_003255025.1. NCBI lineage: Eukaryota > Viridiplantae > Streptophyta > Magnoliopsida > Cucurbitales > Datiscaceae > Datisca > Datisca glomerata. Next base: position 17,400 of record QANY01000999.1, read on the forward strand.
TTATCATGCCAGGGAAATGAGACATTCAACTAAAAATTGCATAATGTTGGAAGCTAGAGTTCAGATGTTAATCAAAATTGGTTGGCTAAACTTCAAGAAAGCTGAGGACAACTAAAAACTAGTTCCAACTCTCCAGCAAAGCATGGAAATACCGTGGCAAATTTTGTGGAACGTATATCTTCATGTGATAATGGAACAACTTAATGCGGTGAATGTTTTAATGGTTGCAATATATCGATGTTTTCACATATCATTTTTGTCCTGATTATAAGTTCAATAACTGAGGTATCACCGAATTGCCATTATTTCTTAGGGACCTTCAAGAGTGATGAGCTAATGTCAAATTCCTCAAAGCTCTACCCAATATCTGAAAAACTTTTGTCATACATCTTCTTATTGTATTTCGTCTATTTTTAGTCGTCTCCTACTTTCAATTCTAGTTTTTTGTCTTATATACATTTCTCCTTATTTTAAAGTTAATAAATGCATTTCCCGTTCTTCATTCATTGACGTCATACTCTTGCATCTCTCTCATTTTTTTTCCTTTCACCCAATAAACCAACTAAGATTAAGAATGATGATTTTGAGAATAAACACATAAACAGTATCAAATGTAGCTTTGAGGATCTTATTTTCAGTGAAGAGACAAATAAAAGTGAAAATAGTATTCTTTCTGGTGAATAAAGACATTGGAAAAAGGTGTTATCCTTATATGAGGTCATGTTCTTGTTGAATTTACTTCTGATTGGAAATGATGGAGAGTCGTTATTTCTTCAATCCCAAACACTTTTATCCATTGCAAGCCCAATTGAGCTTAAAAAGAATCTTCATTTCATGACACCCAGCCAATGATCACTCCCAACACTAAGGAAATTATTATTTTTGTCAATATATATATATATATATATGTCTCAAAAGGTAAAAAATTTCTCAAACTGGCGTAAAAGAAAAAGACAAAGGCAAAAAAACAATAAAAAATATAGCAAATGCAAAAAATAGGGTTAAAGCCAAGTGAGCCTTGTGATTTTTTTAGATTGTCCTCTTACTTTAAGGGAAATTTGTTCAACAAAAATTTTAAATGTATTTTCCCATACGCGGGTAATTTGTTGCAAAAAGTTCATGTACGACCATCTAATTTTAGTTTCTCATGACAAAAGGTCAAAACCCACACAGGGGTAGTCTTTATTTGGCAAAATTCTCAACGGATCATTGGTTTAGACATATCATTTTCAGATGAGTTTTTGAGCCTTTGATATCATTTCTTTTAGAAACCTAAAAATCCTAGCATACATCACAGCCTAAATGAAAGTCCTCTCTAGTCCAATAATATCTATCTACAATAAGAGTATGGCTTTAGCTAAGTGAATACCTTAATATATATATGTCATGAACAAGACATCACCTCTCAAAAGAAGAAAAAGAACAAAGAAAGAAGAAAAAAAGGTAAAGGACTTCAAATCCTTGTTTATAAATTTTGTCAATAAAAAGCCTTTATTCACAATATTCACTCCATCATTCTTACTTTCTCCATTTCTTTCCTCAAACATCTAGCGCATGCAAATGACATTGCAAACTACTCTTGAAATTACTTAAAAGAATGACTTATGGAAAAAAAGAGTTCCAGTTCATGGTGAAAACTTGAAAAGGCACCATGAAAAAAAAAAGTTTCAGGTCATGGTGAAAACTTGAAAGGGCATCATTGTTCAAAGAAAAGAGGAGGGAAAAATGTTAACATGTATGTACAAAACAATATGATACGTACAAGTGAAGAGAGTCAGATGAACAAAGGGGAAATCATTTGTTTTCCTACCATTGGAAAAAAGCTAAATACTGGGGCATGATCCAGTACAAAGGGCACACCGTTTTCTCTACTATCTGCTCAATATCTCATGTCAATCCATGATCGTAGTCCAAACGACTGTTCAAAAGGATAATGGAGATGACTACAATGACCCATTTAAAAAATTATCATAAGATTCTCTTAAATGCTCACGGTCATGCATATTGTTCACACTATCATGATCATCCCACTTCTAATATAAATCGAGAATTTCATAAACATGCATCATACTAGTTGCTTCTGTTTCAAACCATCAAGGGCATCCATTTAAAATCAAAGCCATGTTAGTAAACTTTCAAAAATCTTCAAATAATTTTCTTATAAATGTTGACAATCATGTATAGCATGCATTTACAATCATTATCTTGCAATTCATAAACATGCTTCACATTAATTGTTTTGATACAATTCAAGTGCGTGAGTCATTTAGTGACATTCTTTCAAAATCCACTCATATATTTTCACATTTAAAGCTTGCATTAAACTAGCTTTGGTTATTATATGAGACTTACATAACTCAACTTCAACATCTAATATTCCGGTTAAATTGAACATGAATTGAGATGGGGTCAAAGCCTGTTCCAGGTCTATATCCCTTTCAAATATCTTTGGTTAAATTGAACTTGACTTTGTCGCAGTCGAAGTCTGATGTCAGCGCCTGGTCCATTTCAAAATTTCAGGTTAAATCGAACCAGAATTGAGTCGAGGTCAAAGCATGTTCCAGGTTTATTTCCTTTTCAAATATATTTGGTTAGATCTAACCCAACCTTATCGCGATCAAAGTCGGTGTCAGTGCCCGGTCCATTTCAAAATATCTGGTTAAATCGAACCTGAATTGAGTCGAGGTCGAAGCCTGTTCCAGGTCTGTTTCCCTTTCAAACATCTTTGTCTAAATCAAACCCGATTTTGTTGTGGTCAAAGCTCGGTGACAGCGCCTGGTCAATTTCAAAATATTTGGTTAAATCAAACCTAAATTGAGTCGAGGTCGAAGCCTGTTCCAGGTCCATTTCTCTTTCAAATATCTTTGATTAAATTGAACCCAAATTTGTCACGGTCGAAGCCCGGTGTCAGTGCCTAGTCCATTTCAAAATTTTCAGTTAAATCAAACTAGAATTGAGTCAAGGTCGAAGCCTGTTCCAGGTCCGTTTCCCTTTCAAACATCTTTGGTTAAATCAAACCCGACTTTGTTGTGGTCGAAGCTCGGTGACAGCACCTGGTCAATTTTAAAATATCCAGTTAAATCAAACCAAAATTGAGTCGAGATCGAAGTCTGTTCCAGGTCCGTTTCTCTTTTAAATATCTTTGATTAAATTAGACCCAACTTTGTCACGGTCGAAGCCCGGTGTCAGCGCCTGATCCATTTAAAAATTTTCAGTTAAATCGAACTTGAATTGAGTCAAGGTCAAAGCCTGTTCCAGGTCCGTTTTCCTTTCAAATGTCGTTGGTTAAATCAAACCTGACTTTGTAGTGGTCGAAGCCCAGTGTGAGCGCCTGGTTCATTTCAAAATATCCGGTTAAATCAAACTCGAATTGAGTCGAAAATAGAAACCTCGACTGATTAGGTTTCAAATCATCATGATTTTAAAGATCTATATTTAGAATGGACTTAAATGGAGAAAACTTTTGATTTCTCCTTTCTACCCTAAGCCCCGTTAAATATAATATGCTGATTGTAGGATATTATTACCAAAAACAAATGTATAGATATATAACCCAATGCAATTAAGAGGAGTGCACAAACCAGAGCAACAAAACAACTGTTTGAAGAGAAATAACCACACAACTATAAGTAGAACTACAATATGCTGATTGTAGGATATGCCTAACTGAATTGTTCAGAAATTCAAACATAAGTTGGTAAAACAGAGTTTATACTAATATTCAAAAGTTGTCTTATGATTGTTGGGGAAAACATGCGTACATTGCACCTTTATACTTACAATACTGTAAATCATAGAAATGATTTTTAAAATCTACAGCCATAGGAAACATAATCTAATATGGGCCCCTCCACGCTACATAAGTTGATGAGCAATTTTCTCGCAGGAGTTTGTGAAAAACTCTTGCTTCCAACCTAACTCTTTCATTTAAGCCCAATGGTGGCTGGTTCCGTTAGCGCTCCTGAATTATACGGATTTTTGGTGTTGCCCTATCTTGTTGAGGTAGATTTTCTAAAACAAAGTGGTGGATTATTCGATATAACGGATTTGGTTCTTATAGAAATTTCACTCCAATTTCTAAGCACCAATAAACGCAACGATGGTTTGTAATCGCACACGTTAATAAATATTGTAATGTAAAAAAGAAAAAATTATATGAAAAATTTCATCTTAATCTAAAAACACATATATGGTCTGTGTGTATATATATGTAGCATGATCATTTTAATCCTTCCTCCTTCGTATTATTTGAGATGATATCAACTTAAAAGTCGGCATCATAGTCTTTCAAGTGGATGAAATTTTTTTCATTCGAATTATTTCAACAGTTGTTTGATAAATATCAGACAAAAATATTATAAATGAGAGAAACTTTCATTGGTCAAACATTATAAACAATAACAATTTTAATACAAATAGAAAATTATTAATTGTATTTGTAATTTAATATTTAATATATTTATTAAGAAGATATTTAATAAATGAACCATTCATATAAAATTATCAAATAATTTAATTAGTAGCCTATGTAAAAATATTATTATGATATATGTCAAGAATTATGTATGTACACGTGACGTAATGAGAGACGTTGATGATGAAAGACTTAAGTTCATATGTATGAATAGTTTCGTTTAATATATAGATATATAAAAAGTGAAAATGTTGTTTTTTTAAGGTAAATCTTTTTAACTAAAGTAAATACATTTACACAAATACGATGGGTATACTCAAGAATACAAGGAAATATACCGAAACTATTAGAGAAACAAAGATGGAAACCCTAAGATCTTGGACTTAGTTCCACTTGTCCAAGAAATCAGGATCTACATGAAGCCTCTTCTCAATGATAATTAATATATTTTGACATTCATATTTCTAATGAGTAATATCATTACATTAATAAAGTTGATATATATATATATATATATTATCTGTTAGTCTAAAACTTTTAATGAATTTCTAAAGTTATTGTACACATTTTCAATAATCTTGCATTAGTTAAATTAAATAATATTGACTTTATTATTTTTTAATAAAATTATTAAGTGCACAACTGATATTTTAAATAAAATATTAACGTTTTGACATAAACATGATTTGAGGCTAAAAAAAATCAATTGACAGTACTTATTTTATTATCAGTAAAATCTATAAATGCATTAAATGTAATCAATAAATCACACGGACCTCTCATATAGTTTGATTAAATTAAACAACCACTCATCTATATATGATAATTACACAGACATCTTATATACTTCAGATTATATAACAAATTGGTTTAATTTTTAACAGAATTTTTTTAGCATCAGTAAAATGGACCTGAAATGTCCAAATACCCCTATTTCGCTGGTTAATCCAAAATCATCTAATAACACTAATTTACCAGATTCTTCTAGCGGATATTACCCCCCGAACGCCGAAGAAGAAGTTTTAGCTCCAAGGTCCTCACCGGCCCAACTCAGAGTCAATCATGAATCCCAAAAAATCAAGAAGCCGCCATCGCATCCACACTCACTTTGATCACCAGGAAAGGCACCTTCTCTGTTGGGTTATCATATATCAGATGGGGAGAGATTGACAATCAATTTATAAGTGTATGAAAAAACCCCATATTTCACTACAAGAAATAACATTATGGTCTCTAAAACCCCAAAAAGTCGTCATAAAAGGCATTCGCAATGATCATAAGTTCACCGCGAACTTCATCGCTTTTACTTCGTCAGCAAAAATCTTTCGCGATGACTTTTTGGATCTCGCCTTGTTAGCCTTTCACGGTAAAAAAAAGTGGTTTTCGCGACCAAAAAAAAGTTGGTCGCCTGAGGTTTTTCGCTACCAAAAAATCTTTCATCGCAAAAACCTTTTGCGACCAAACTAAATTTTCATTTAAAAAACCTTTTGCCACTAATTGTTTTTGTCATGAAATATTTTCGGCGATCAAATTTTACATTACAAAATGTTGTAATAGTAATTAATATCACCTGTAATAGCAATTAACATCATCATAAAATTTATCAAACCCGAAATTTACCTAATAAATACATATACATATCATTAATATAATAGTTCATTACTAAATCTCTGAATCATAATTTATTATAGGATTTGATTCACAAATGTATACAAAAATAAAATAAAAAGATAGTATTTAAAGTTTGATGTTAGCTACAAAACTTAACAAACATTTTATAGCTCATGTTTCTGTTGTTGAGTCATCATCAAGATATGGAAAATCATTTTGACGAGGCCAAGCAAGTAAGCTTTGTAGTTGACTTTCCATCGACTTGATTTATTTTTTTAGTTCTATATTTTCAACTCCAACTCGACTCTTTTTATTGCCAATCATTCAGCCACTAAATTAAGAATACAACAGCAGGATGGTGCTTAATAAATCTTTCCAATTAATTTTCATCTAAAAAACCACAACCCATCTTATAGTGCAAAATATTATCGGATTTTTCATCCAAAGCTTTCTTTCCAATTATCAACGCAAATTTGTTAAGCAAAATTGGCTATCTAGGATTGAAATAAGAAACTTAAACCAGGATGAGAAGAGCAAGAGTCGTAACCAACACTTTATATGTTGAAGAAGACGAGGCTAGTTCTCAAATCTGACTAAACAAGTTTCTACATAGAAATGTGGAACACCCACCTCAATATTGGACTATAAAATTATAAATAAACTTACTTTGGATTTAGAGAGAAAGATTTTTCCAATCTCATCAAAAATTTGTCTAAGAATCTTGCATATACAACGAATTTAGCAGTTCAATTAACGAATCCAAGAAATTTATTACAGAATTGATTGAGGTTCACTTCTTATGCATCAAAAATACAATATTCATGTTGGTTGCTGAGAAAAAAATGGAACTAGAAAAATTTAACTAAAAGAACCCAATTCTTTCTTCTAGTAAGAAAGTTCACAATCCATTTTAGCCATAACGGATTTGAAATTAAGTTTCATTTTATCTTCTTTTCACACTTTCTTAGCTACCAAACACAACTAATAGAAGTGACGAAGGGGGTCAAAATAACTCATAGGAATTTTTTCATTAAACCTAACTGGAACAGGTTAAATCAACACTAAATCAAAATCCTAAATCAAACCCTAAATCTAAACATAGCGTAAATCTGAACAGAGCCTAAATCTAAGCGGACTAAATAGAGAAAAAATCAGAGAGAACAAAACCCTAGAATTATGACTTTTCATCGGCAAGAGAAAGAAGAGAAAGAAGCCAGGGGAGGTTTGCTTACCTAAACCTTAGTGGCCGGCCTCAACAGAGAAGAAGAGAAGGGACCAAGCTAGATAGCTGGCAACAATGGGTGATCTATCATGGGGGTGGGGGTGGGGGTGGGGGAGAAATGACTTTGCATGCAGGGGAGATGGGGGAAAGATGAGTGTCTTATGGTTCTCATGAAACGACGCCATTTAGGAATATTACCTATTGCGATGAAAATACAATTTAGTCGGTAAAGTAGACCCTTTGCCGACCAAATTATTATTTGGTCGCTAAAACTATGACTTTTAGCAATGAATTTTGAATATTCATCTCCAAAAGCCTTAGACAAATTTCACGCCCACCCTTTTCCTTTTCCGGGTAAATTATCGGGGTCTTTGGCGACCAACAAAAATGTTGGTCGGCAAAGAATGCTTTTAGCCACGAAATTAACTTCGTGGCTAAAATCTTAGTCGCTAAAAGAGATTTTTCTTGTAGTGTCTCAAACTAATTTTTAGGGTTAAGAAGCCTATAGCACATAACATTCCGTTGACCGCCCATCAACACCAACAGTCGGTGATTATTTATGCCATTTCTCCAAAGTTATCTACATCAAATAAAGTAATTCATGTTGGTACTTCATCGTCTTACTGTCATACCATCTTCTTCTATTGCCAACGAGGCCCATGGAGGCGGAGATCTTTCTCCCGCGACATAGTTTTGCTTCAATCGAGCAGGCAAGCTCGCCGTCCGAGAGACAGTAGGTACTCGACGCGAACAATATGATGGAAGTAGGATCGACGCCTGGGATCCAATCACCGTTCTTGGCAACGTTGCCTCTTATACTAATGGGGTACTTCTCGTTAGAGAAGAAGACTGTCAAAGGTCGTGGTTGTGGTGGGGTTAGGCTTATGGGTGTTTTCTATTGAGAGGTGTATTTTCGAGTTTTCAGTAAACAATTAACAGAAGTGAAGTAAAAGTTAACGGATGAGAGGTATGTGTAATTATCAAACATATAAAGGATATATATGTAATTTAGTCAAATTGCTGGAGTGGTTTGTGTGATTTTCCCATATATTATCTATCATTTGAATTGGTATGACATTTGACACAAAGTTGGATTTTCTTATATATATATAAATTTGAAAACATATATTTGTTCTCAAATCTCACTAGATTCTTAGTTTAATTAGGCCATGGTCACTGGAAGAACGATTACCTGATCAATCAAGTCAGAATTTATAGGATAGTCAGGAGAAGTTTATATAACAAAACTACCGAGAATAAAAAAGTGAAGTGCATCATACATGAGAAAACATATAATTTCCTAAAAAAAAATTGTCGTTTGAGTTGAGAGAATCTTATTGCGAGTTTAGAAGATTTGATTTATAGATGACTAGATAGGCACCAAAAGTTTGTAGAGGAATTTTAATTTATAATTAAGATGAATGCCGTTAGGTTATAATTAAAAACTTAAGTGTAGTTAGTTTTAAGGGTTAATTGAGCTAATTTTATATACAAATGATGTATGATGATTATCTATTTACTGTATTAAATAGAGTTTAAGGGGAGAGAAACTTTGATTCTCTTTTTGGTGTTTTAAAGTTTATTAAAATATAACATAAAAATTTGGTTAATATATTTACCTTTTTAACAAAAAAAACATATATCATAAAGTAGGTATTACACATTTTTTCTCATTTAATTCATTTGATGATATTTTATTTTCTACCCAATAATAATTTATTTATATTGAATAAAATAAAATATTTTGATAATCTTGTATAATTAGAGATGTCAATATCCACATATTTATTTCAAGATCTTTTATAATTGGTATTTAATTATAAGTCAATAATTATTTATTCGTTATAAATTTATAAATTAAAACTTTTATAATATTTATGTTGTGAGTAATATGAAAATTCATATACATGAATTTTCAAAAAAATACATTAATATATTTTAAATAAAAAAATTATCTCTTAATATAATATAATTATTTTTTAAAATATGACAAATTGATAAAATAAAACTATTCTCTATATTATTCAAATCGCACTAAAATTTTAATATTATAATAAACATACTATTATTACTATTTTAATTTTAATTTAGATGTAAAATATGATGGAGTATTTATTCCAATGATAATACTAATTTTAAATTATATGTATATTTTAAATTTGTTGAATACATATAAAGCAAGTGCGTGTTGAATAATGATATTAAATTACTAGTATAGGGATACAATGTGCTAAACGTCAAAACTTCATAGTACGATTTAAATTTATTCTTCTTGAATATTAGAAGTACATAATATCAAGATGTTCAGGAGTTAAGGGGATGTGATCGTGACATCACGTGGGTGCAGTTACAAGAGTGATCTAGTCATAAGAAACGACAAATATCGCTTGAGAACGTGGAGGTTGAGATCTGAAAGGTGAAAGACGAGCACATTGAGCCAGCCTATGGAATGCGACAAAATGCTCTTGGGACAAGGAATTCTGAAAGAACTTTCCAATTTTAATAAGTGCCAAAAGTATCAAAAGTCATTTACAATGAAATGAGTATCTCTATTTATAGATAAACTTCCATGTGGGGTCCACTCCAATTAATCCATTGTCTAATTGACAATGGACCCCATATAATGACACCTCAACAAGCTCTTTAATGTGACAGCGTCCAATCAACATTTGTTATAATTATAAACCGTGGGCCTACCACAACGATGAGATAGATTGTATTCGTCTGAACCCCTCCCAAAGGGTATTCTAACAACTATGTTCCTTCCCGCAATGGGAAGACGGCACATCCATGGCTGTCAAAGTGGCCATATTGGTGAAGGGATATCCTTTCTAGTATAGCGAATCTTATCCAAATCCTATCAGACTACAGCCCTAGATATGTTACCAGGTAAGGGACCCACTGAAGTCTTTGTCACTTGACTTGGTAGTCATAATAATATGAAGAAATACATAGAAATAATGAATACAAGATACACGTTATGTTAATTGGCTATTGACGTGCATCGAGCAATCACATTAAAAAGTCAAGGCTGACACTTGACAGTAGTTCATAAAAGAGTCAAAGTTATAGCGATCAACCATGTGAATGATGGTGGTGCACCCATGTACACAAGCTTTTTTCAAAACAATAACGGAGCTCTAATATATTTTATTTTCTTAATAAGAAACTTCAAAAATAGTCGCACCTGTACATTATTATTATTATTATTTAATTTTTAATATCTTTATAATAGAAAAAAGATGAATACCATTGATAAAGCAAACCAATTACAAATCTAAAGGTATAGCCTCCTCCAGCCAAGAAGGAGGGATAGACCTCAATTCACCGGTAAAACATAAAGGCATAACTCTATCAGCTATAATCCGAGCTACTTCATTACAGCCACTATTCACCAAAACAAAAACAACATAATACAATCATAAAGTTCTTTATACAAGTCCCTAACAAAGTGAGAACTCTTATCACCAGCCTTACAAAGACGCCATAAATCATATTTAGACATTTCAGGCTCAATATTAAGGAGAAAACGCAATTTCATAGCCCGAAGACCTTCCACTAACACTGCAGCTATAACCTCCATTTGCGAGGATAAGGGATTGATCGAAACCCAACCATTTCTAATATATTCTCCTAAACAACCTGAACTAAGCCAATCACCAACACAAGATTGAGAGTCAAAAGGAGAACAAATATTAACATTAAGTGCTATATATGATTGATCGGGCAGACGCTAATGATCACTACCACGACAATCCATTAGAAATAGACACTGTTCTAACTCAACTTTTTCATTAAAAACATTAAGTTTTTTTTATCAATTATAAAAACATTAAAATAAGTTTACATTTAGAAAATATAACTAAATGGTATAAAATAGATCTTACTTTGTTTTCCAAGTACACGAAGACAATTTTCTACCACATTTACATGCATCAAATTTCTAACGCATTTTTAGTTAAATATTTCAGAAAAAATGTTAAATGCATTAACAATTATTATTAGGACACTCTTCTCTTTCCTAAACAACCTTCTCTTGGTGGCTCCACTATTCTGAGACCATTTGGCAACCCTTAATTGCTTTTAAGGTGTTACAATCTGTTAGGGAGGATATTCTCTTTTGCTTGCTGTGATTGGTCTATTGGGTATCTCTTCTAACTGGTTTTTATTCCTCTTTCATCTCTCTCAATATTTCTTAACCTATTTGTTAGCCTCCATTGTAGTGAGCTTGTAATGGTTTGTAAATGAACGTTTAATATATCAACTTCTAAGCTTCTTACAGTAAGCTTTTTTATTGTTCTACCTGTCTTAATCTCATATTTTACATGGTATCAGAGTTTTAAGACTAAAGTCATGAGCAATACAATTGATTCAAGCAACAATATAGACACCACGAACAATGGTAATGCAACAAAACTCATTCCAACATCAGTACCTGGCAACACAGAAGTCAGACAACACAGTGCAAGAAGGTAATCAGCTCTCAAGTTTTTGTCATTCATCTCTGTCTATCAAGCTTGATAGAAGCAATTTTCTACTATGGAAATCTCAAGTCATCCCGTAGTAAGTCATGAACTAGATGAAATTTTATTTGGGGAAAGCATTTATCCACCAAAATTTAGTGAGAATGGTGAGCAGAATCTAACCTATAGGACTTGGTTAAGGTGTGACTAGTTGCTTTTAAGCTGGCTAAGAACCCCCATGATAGAGGGAGTGCTTAGTTCTATTACCAACTACAAAACCTCTAGTGAGGTTTGGAGCTCACTAGGAAGTAATTTTGCAAGCTCATCTAGAGTACGTCTAATGTATCTTAAAGGAAAGCTTCAAGAAGCATCAAAGGACACTAAAATATTAGTGACTACTGTGACTATGTGAAATCCTTAGCAGACTCACTTGCTGCAACAGGACAACCTGTTCAAGAGGATGATTTGATTCTTCATATACTGGAAGGACTGGGTCTAGAGTATGACTATGTGGTTGTTGACATAAACTCTAGATCAGCTAGTATGTGCCTTGAGGATGTTCGATCTTTACTAATGAACCATGAAAATAGGCTAGAAAAGTTTAATGCTACTCGTTCAGCAAATATGAAGTGCACTGCTAACCTTTCCATTTCAGCACCTTTTGGAAAGAAAGGAGAAAAAAACAACCAGTCAAACTACTCAAACAATACTAACAGAAACCACAACTTCTCGGGGAATGGAGCTAGATCTTTTAATGGTAGAAAGAGAAAGAAGAGGGGGTAGGTTTGGAAGAGGTGGCAGCAGACTGATCTGCCAAGTCTGTGACAAACCTTGCAATGAAGCAAATATATGTTATTATAGGTTTGACAGGAATGCAATTCCAAATTTTCAACAGCAACAGACTCACTTACAAGAGAATTATCAAGCTCTTCCTACTGCATTCAATGTTGGACCAGTACCTATTGCTGACTGTACATGTAAAAATCAGCTGAGAATCCACGTTAGAAATGTGACCAATCAGAAGCAGGAAAATTGGATTGCCACTAGGCCAAGCAGGAAGTACCATTCGAATAGTTGATCCATCATGCCCCATCCAACAGTTCACATTCAAGCAATTGTTAGAATAGATAAGCTTAGTTTGAAATGATAAGTTTAATCTAGGAGGTATATTCTTTGATTCCTCTGATTTAGATTGATTTAGCCAAATCTTGTTACTAAACAAAAGCCTATAAGTAGTGGCCAATTCTAAATCAATCGCTTAAGGTGTGACCAGTTACTTTTAAGCTGGCTAAGAGCCCCCATGATAGAGGGAGTGCTTGGTTCTATTACCAACTATAAAACCTCTACTGAGGTTTGGAGCTCACTATAAAGGAATTTTGCAAGCTCTTCTAGAGCATGTCTAATGTATCTCAACGGAAAGCTTCAAGAAGCATTAAAGGACACTAAGACTATTAGTGAATATTGTGACTATATGAGATCCTTAGCAGACTCACTTGCTGCAACAGGACAACCTGTTCAAGATGAGGATTTGATTCTTCACATATTAGAAGGAGTGGGTCTAGAGTATGACTTTGTGGTTGTTAACATAAACTCTAGAGCTACAAGTATGTGCCTTAAGGAGGTTTGATCTTTACTGATGAACCATGAAAATAGGAAAGAAAAGTTTAATGCTACTCGTTTAGCAAATATGAAGTCCACTATTAACTTTGCCACTTTAGCACCTTTTGGAATGAAAGGACAAAAGAGCAACCAGTCAAACTACTCAACTAACAGAAACCACAACTTCTCACGAAATGGAGCTAGATCGTTCAATGGTAGAGGAGAAAGAAGAGGGGCAGGTTTGGAAGAGGTGACAACAGACTGATATGCCAAGTTTGTGATAAACCTTGCAATGGAGCAAATATATGCTATTACAGGTTTGACAGGAATGTAAATCCAAATTTTCAATAGCAACAGACTCGCCTACATCAAAATTATCAAGTTCTTCCTTCTACATTCACTATTGGACCAGTATCTATTGCTGACTGTATAGGTAAAAATTAGTTGAGAATCCACGTGAGCAAACACGACCGATCAGAAGCAGGAAAAGTGGATTGCCACCATAGCCAAGCGGGAAGAACCATTCGAACCGTTGATTCCATCATGTCCCATCCAACGGTTCAGATTCAAGCAGTTATTGGACTAGATAAGCTTGGTTTGAAATGATAAGTTTAATCTAGGAGGTATATACTATTGATTCGTCTGATTTAGAGGGATTTAGCCAAATCTTGTAACTAATCAAAAACCTATAAATAGAGGCCAATTATAAATTAATTAATTCAATGAAAACGAAAGTAGTTCAGTATTTATTTCTTGTGAATTCTTTCTCCCTCTCTCTTAATATTTTTATTCTTTTTTTTATGTGAGGAAATTTTCCTTTACACTGACTCCTCTGGGTATGTTGACAGTGGGGTAAACAATCATGTAACACCTGACTTTAGCAACTTGAGCATTGCCTCTGAGTACATATGTCGAGACAGGCTTGCAGTTGGTAATGGTAAACTCCTTCCCATAACTCATATAGGTTCCTCACTTCTGAAAATCAATCGCACACCACTTAAACTAAAATATATCTTCTATGCTCCCAAAATAACAAAGAATCTTATGAGTGTGTCTAGATTGACTAGAGATAATAATGTGTGCTTAGAGTTTCATGATAAATTTTTCTTTATGAAGGACAAGGAAACAAGGAGACTTCTTCTTCTAGGGATGCTTAAAGATGGCTTATGCCAATTGAAGCTGACTTATGACAAGAAGATTGTTATTTTGGCCTGCACTTTGGCTTCCAAGTTCCCTTCTATTTACTCAGTTTGTCTTAGTCCAAATGTCACTAGGTCTATACATGGCGAGGTACACCTAATGACATCCCTCTACTCCTAGTGATAACACCCACCTCCTCCTCGAGAAATTATTCAAAATGTCGGCCACAGTGAGCCATGGGCCTCACATTGTGAAAATCTGATCCGTTAATTTAAATCTGACTGGTCTTGATCTATTGGACACAAAAATCAAAAGAGTAAATTTATTTTTAAATAAATATATATTAGATCGTCCAATAATCTCTTATATCCCAGAAATAACACTCCACCTTCTCTGATAGGCCCCTATGCCCCATTACAACATTCCACTTCCACCAATGATGCAACATTCTGCTCCCCCACCACCTAAGTTTTCTAAACTAAGTATAGCTCTTATTGGCCTGGTAATTTTTGCTCTACTTGTAATCCTCGTATTCTTGATTGTTGGAAAATTTGATAAAAATTTCTATATCAACGTATTAGTTGATGCTAAATAATTTGTGTTGGTTAGTTTATCAACCATAAAATATGGTGACATAATATAAGACTACAATTGAGCTGCTATGGTAACATAAGGATCATTTTTATTATAGTTTCCCTAAGTGACTATAAAAGCATTTTAACATTTTAGTTTTTTTTCGATCTGTTTTACCTAGCAAAGATTAGTGTAGGCGATGAGAAGATCTATGTCTTTCCTATTCATTAACCTCAAAGTACGACGTGTATAATGTTGGCTCGGTTCGGTCCAGTGCAATTTGGTGATTTTCATAGATTCAAAATCGTATGTATTAACTGTTTGTGTTAATTTTTAATTACCATTACACTAAATTCATTTAAACAACATTTGGATGGGAGTTCATGATCTGAAAATTTAGTTTAAAATTTATATGAGGCTACTGAATAAATGTATCTCACACGCGCATGCCTTGTCAATGGCCTGGCTCGTTTTGGTCTGTTGTTGTCCAACATAATTGTATCTTTTTACCTCTAAAAATATAAATAATGCATGATTATGATACTAAATTGATAGCGTAGGGATACAATGTGTATCAAACGTCAAAAACTTCAGGGTATGATTCCTATTGAATATTAGAAGAACATAATATCAAGTTTTTGAAGATATGTATTAAATTTGAACTTCTCATTATATTGAGCTAAATTATATTCTAAATTGTGTGAGTTAAAAACGGTAAAGATAATATTTTTGAAGTTTGAAATTAAAATAAGCATTAAAAAGACAGACTTCTTAACCGTAATTCAGTTTAAATTTTTTATCTGATACGTGAACTTTCAAATTTGACGGAACAACACCCAAATCTTTTAACTACCTTATTTGCGATTGTTGGGCTAGAATGACTTATTTTGGGCATAAAAAACTAGGTGACCTAAGAAGAAAAGGCAAAATATGTAGTACACATATAGGATGACATACCTTCAACCACATGAAAAAATAATAATTTCTTCCGCTAAAGTAAATTACATACGAGTTTGATTCTCCATCTATCTAAACTAAAAAATGAAAAAAAACTAAAGAAAGGAAAAGATATAATCACATAAAATAGAAATGAATCTCATTAAAGAATATCTCATATAAAACTATCAATTAAGAATATCTAGGTATACCAAAAAGTTATAAAATATTACCACTTATAGTTACTAGTTTTTCTCTACGTGTAGCTCGTGAACGTAAAAGTTTACTGTACAGTCAGTAAACGTTATTTTCTTATGCATGGGTATTAAGGTTAATTTATGAGAAAATATTAATGATAACGTAGTCACACATTTTCAATAATATTTTATTATATATATAGAAACTGGAAAGAAAAAGACATGAATAAAAAGATATATGATATTACTTAATGATAAATATTTGAAGGAACACTGGAGCGAATAAGTTTCAAAGTTAAATTTAGAGAACTAATAATCTACTAAGAACTGCTAACTGCTTAGCACATTTCTTTTTGTAGTAAAAGTTTACCATAAATAAAAGTTATTTTTTACTGAGTATAATTTAATTTAGTAATATATTAAAAAGTAAAATGCATCAATTTTGTTACATTTAATTTATTTATTAATCATGACCGTACATATTTTGTTACATTTAGTTGTTAATTTTTCTCTTATACCAAATTTGTATAAACTATATTTTCCTGCTGCCTATCATACAGTTAGACCATAAGTTATTTTGAGACAATCAACAATAATAACTGTCATAATAGTAATTTCAATATAGTCTTTTTAATTTAAAGTATACACTGTTTTTATTTAATTTTTTAAATGAGTAACCGCTTTAGTAATATGGCATTTAATTGTAAGTTAAAGGATAAATTAGTGATTTATAGTGAAAAGTAAGGATGAATGTGTCCAGCAATTTTGAATTCAAAAAGTTATATTAAGTTATAATTTAGTTCATATAAAAACAGTCTTTCAATAATTTTTTTAACAATGGTTTTATTATTTAATCCATGTGAAATAGGTCCCAAGAAATGATAGGATTAACATGTTTAATACATTTTTGTTTTCTCATCCATGATTTTAATAATTCATGTAATCTTACTTTATAAAATGTTATTGTTTGAAATGTTTTTTTTTGTTAAAATGTATGTCTGCCATATGTTATTTAGGCTTTTCTTTTTCTGTTTATATTACTACCTTTGTTATAATTTTCATGTACGTCTATAATGTCTTCTTGATCACAAAAATTAGGGTTGTTAAAAGATTTATAATGAAGAGAAATCCAGCAACGAACCAAACAAAATAAAAATAATCAATTTAAACAAAATGTATAACAACAATTACATACTATTTGAAGAGAGCTAAGTCAATTAAAAATTACTTGATTACTTGGTCTCTGTTCGTTTGAAATTTTTATTTTACTCACTTGATTGCATTGCAAAGTTAAGATTAAAAATAATACACATACTATTTGAAGCTTTATTTTTTTATTGTAACTTTTTACCTTTCAAAACTTGGAGCTTTTTATTTTTATTTTTTGTTGAGACATTCCTGCACAAATTACTAAATTACAATTAAACAATAAAAGGGTATAAGTCAAGGTTGAAAATAAATTAAATTCAAATTCAAGTCAAGATAGTAAAATTCAGCCAGAATACCTCTTCATCTCATACTTGTAGCAAAAATTATAACTTGGCTCGTACAATACCAATCAATGACTCTAAAGCGACTATAAATTATAGGCATTCCATAATCGATATCATAAAATTTAAAAAACAACGGCAAAGAAAACTGATAGTGTTTTGCATGTCACGTCATCTTTTCTATGAGCGATACAAAAAAGAATCCTAAGTCTACCATCCATAAAATTTTAAACTGCAAAAATATTACGGCCTTGATGTCATTGATGTTATGTTCCAAAATCATCATACAAATAAAAAAATGATAAAAAAGAGTTGGGATTGACCATATTTATAGACAACATATCATGTTAATCATCCATATCCACTTTTCTCTTGAACTAGTTGAATACTCGTGCCGTACACAGAATTATACAAACATCTTAATGCTAAACACACCAAATTAGTTGTTGATAAAAAAAAGTACCCATAGCCTACAATATTACATATATTTTGTTCTACAACCGTAATTAATGAGACAATTGTTTTATGAAACGGATGGAAAAAACTGATATTCATTTATTGAACTAAGTTATGTGCTTAGTTCTACTTATACTTCAAGCTCAACTCATTATTTACAAAAAAAGCATAGAGAACAAAATGAGAAGAAAAAAATTTATTGTCATAAAATGTAAGTGTAAAAAATAATTTGCAGAAGATTAAGCAAGATGAGGATTGAGAATCATATCTAACTAACAAAGTTTACTCAGATTTTTACTCAAATATGAGTGAAGATGAGAATCAATCACTACAAGGAAAACCACCCATGGCTGTATTTTTTGGGTTTATGGGTGTGGTTTTAACCACCGCCAAAAAAATCTACGGCGGTTGGCAAGCCGCCTCCTAAATGAGCATTACAAACATATTTACTAGCGGTTTTATCAACTGTTAGAGGACCGCCGGTAAAATTTTTACCTTTGCCGGTAATTTTTTCCTCCTTTATCGGCGGTTTTAAACCGCCAGTGAAGGTTGAGAAATTTTTTTTAACACCGGCATAGGTGCTTTCTGGAAAAAAAAGATGAAAGATTAAATTGCCTACACGTCCAATATCTTTCTAATGTAGAAAAATCTAATAATTGAATATAAATCGAAGCATATAAAACAAAGTTTCTCATTAATAAAACTCTAAAAATACTCTATGCATGAGGCTAGGACAAGTTCTATAGCACCTTTCTAATGTACATGTACTAGAGAGTCACACTGCAAATGAAAGGTGAATAACACATCTAAAAACCAACACCGTTGATCTTCTTCATTTTCTTGTTCTTAACAATATTAGAAGAAGACTTTTTCTCAGCAACATTTTCATCATCCTCTTTGGTCATACTCTTGTTGAGTGACTCAAAAGTATACTGTTCATTCAATAATTGGGTCATGTTGAATTGTAACTTCTTCATAACTTAGTTGGTGGTAGACACGGAAAAAATAGGTGCGAGCGATTCAAGTGTAATGCTGACTTGAGTTCGCTCATTAATGGTAACCTCATGTACTTTGCCTCATGTATTATATTGATCATGTTCAAAACATGTTCACGCATAGAAGTACCTTTCTTCATCTTGGTTTTCATGTAACTCCTAGTAGCTTTATGACGATTTTGATCAAATTACTACCCGAACATCGCTTGTAGAGATTTCATAACCCCATAGGCAAACTCCATGCTTTCATGTTTGGTTCGTAGAACATCATTCATGCTCACAAGCATGTAGCACTTTGCTTTGTTGTTCGATTGAATCCAAGTATCATACTTGTCCCTAAAATTCTTAGGGGCATTGGCAACGAGCTCCTCAGGACATTCCCCGTTAAGAACGAACTTGTGGTTCTCACAAATTATCATTAAATTCAAATTCGATTTCCATCTTATGAAGTTAGCACCGTTCAATTCTCAAGCGCAAGTAAAATAGTAATAGTGTTGCCCATGATAGACATAATAATAAGTGAAAAAAATACATAATTCAATATAATTTATAAATATCTAAAATTTGAAAAATAAACGTGATGCATGAATGCAACATAAAAAACACATAAATTTAACATTTACTAATCATAATAAAATATCCCAACGATTAATGTGCTGCCTTAGGGTCAATCAAATTAATCTCAAACTGTCTACGAAACATTCTCATCCTTATTGAATAAAACGTTAAAATATCTCATATTTCTCTTTTAACAATAAGGTATCACTTATTCGGTCAAGCCACAATTATCCACATGAAAGCTTAATTGTGACTTTGTGAGTGTAACCTATTTTTTGGATTCCATGACTTCATTAGAATATGCCGCCTTAGTGTCGGTCAAGACTAAACTACATCACTTAGTCATATCTTCTTAAGAAGTCCAACCTTAATATTGATACAGCTAGAAACCTTACTTAGGAGGATGAAAAAAAAGTCATCTCGAGACCCTCACCGTACCTCGTGGTGTTATACTAATAATGAAGACCATATGTTACATTGACATGCCAACCTTCTCACACTCACTATTTTAAGACAATGTGTTTTTATTTTAACTAATCAATTAATCCTAAATTAATGACTAGTTAAAATAATAACCCTATGAATGTTAAAAGAACACTTAATCCAAACTCATTGGTTAAAGTTCATTTAACCTTTTAAAGAGTCTAAGTCATAATTATGTGAACTTAAATTAACTAATTTAATTACAATCATCCAACTTTAATAAAATAATTTTACTAAAGTTTGTTATCCTAAAGGGTACTATAGCCTTTAGAGTGGCGTGATTACCAAATTTTAACAAATTAAAACCTAACAGTTTACAGGCAATTGATTTCATAAAACAATTTATATAAACATATCAGGACAATCTTAGTAAATCATATTTCTACTAATGAGATGCATGATTAAATAAAACTGTATGAGATTTCATGTATGACGTGTGATTGACTAATACATGGTCATATTATCAATAATATCAATAAAAAATATTTAAAAATTAAATAAAATAATAATGGACTAACTGACTATTAATTATTTTTAAATTACAAGCATTGAAATAAAAAAATAACATTACAAAGAGGGATTCAAGATTACATATTTTCAAAATATCTCATTCTCCACCTGATGCCTATCTTCATAATCTTCAAGCTTGGAACAAAACTATTTTAATTATAAAAAACTATTTTTCTTTATTAATTAAAAAAATCCCTATAATTATCTTTTACAAAAATATATTGAATTTGACTTAGTCAAAAAATAATTTATTAAATTAGTCAAACTCAATCAATCAATTAATTTTAAATTTTCATAAAAGTAAAAATTAATAATTAATTTTAAAATTAAATTAATTTCAAAATTTGAAAGATAAAAGATAGAGTTAAGGTTTTCATAAAACTCTATAGTGATAGAGTAAGTTTAAACCCTGGTTTATGTGAAACTTCCTTAGATGTTACGACAGTTGTCATCGACAATAGGACTCTCCCACCACCACCTATTTCTTTTCCTTTTCCTCCACGTTCGCCTCATGCGTTATTTGTCTTCTCGCGACCAGGATAATCATAATTTAATATTCAAAATAAAATTACAAAAATACCTACACCCTAAAACGGCTTACACCAAATCTACGGAAAAAAATAAAGAACAAAACATAACTCAATAATTACAATACAATTAACAATCCATTATTTAACCATACATTAAAAAATAAAACCATTCCTTCATTCATACATATCATATATAATATGAACAATGCAAGAAAAACCCCACAATATTTAATACATGAATATATCAAGATCATTCTGATACCACTTGTTGGTTGTCGTGACGCGTGCGAGGTAGAAGCGTGGGAGCATGGCCCTTTTTAAACTTTAAATTTTTTATCGAAAACAAGCGCAACGCACAATGATCAAAATAAAAAATTTTAATTAAATCTTTTTTCAATCAGGATCCATTATATATTTATATATTAAATATAAGACATACATAGATAAGAATCATATACCTCTTGTAACATATATTAAACATCCTCGTAAACCAACAAACTTACATTCCCACGGACAACAGGCTTCGAGATCCACACCAAAATCTTTCAAATCAATCCTCAAATGCACTAGGACGTGTGTGGGCACACAGAATAATTCAAAAACACGTTTTTTGTCTCTAGATGTACTCAACACATGAGATCTAAAGATTTACTAAGAATGATTAATTTAGAAAGACAATCCTTTGAGAGAATACAAAAATTATTCTTTCAAAGTTTTTTATTAACTTTTAATCATAGAGAAAGTTCTCCATAATAACAATTGTGTTCCCAACAGTCTGATCAACAGTTCTCAACTGATCCAGCACAGAAACCATTGGAATAATATCAATACATTATTTTTAGGCTCATCAGAATAATATCTCACGGTATTGTGTGCCACAACACTATTGTAGTGCCATGTCGCACTACACTATTGCATGCCCCACTACTGTAGTTACATGGGACACTACAGTAATTCATGCCAATCTATGATTCCCAATCAATGATTGACACGTGGCAATTATTGTGAATTAAATATTTATTTCAATTAGATAAATATCCATAAATCAGTTAATTCAAAATTAACTTATCCAATCATCCCTATTAACTAACGTATCTATTAGTTCATAAATAACATATTTTATTATTATCTAATAATAATTTATAATTATCAAATTTCATAAATTAGATATACTGTCTTACTTATCGATAATTAAAAAATTAATCAATATAATTATTTACATATGTAATTTCCAAAATTTATATATAAATAATTTAATTAATTAATAATTATCTCATAATTACGTACTTGCCCCAGAATAAATTTTTTTTGCAAGTCAGTCTTTTTCTCATGTCTTGAAATATTCACAACCTAAACTGCATAGTACAGAGGTGGCTTGGGGACTTTTGAACTATAATCTTAAGCTCAGATAAATCAAATTATTAATTAAACTATTTAATTAAATAATCTTATTTATTAATTTCATTATTACTCCACTATAAATATGAAATTGCACTCTCATAGATTATAAAATATATTTACAGAGTATTCTCGTGTAGTCCATTGATATAATCACTTCTTGTAGTTCTGTCCTCGAATTATTGGTTCGTAAATTAGAACTGGTCAAAATTATCATTTTACTCTTATAATTATCTCTTGATCCTTAAGTACCATTAATTCACTAGTCAATGACTAATTTATAATCGTATTATAAATTTGAGCTCAATAATTATTCGGTTCAAAATTAACACTTAAGAGAACCAATATACGATCCGTTATGAAAGCTTAAATTTCAAATCTTGTAAGAACATGTTCCCAGCCATCCATATCACTGAATCTCCAAAACAAAAGTCATTAGCCTATTTAAAAAAAAGCTTAACGAGTGAATCAAAAGATCTAATAGACATGGATTGGAGTTCATGACTACTTCAGATTCAGACTGATCTACATATGATTATCAGACTGATGTGTATTAAATCTTTATGATAAACGACAAGTTAATAAAGATATTAATTCATATCGGTCATATCATATATAATCTCATTATATAAAGTACATTCACTAAGATATATATCCACGTCAATGATCCGGATCTAGATCATACACATTCATATCCTTAGTGAGTCGTACTAACAAGCATTCATTAAAGATTTCATACTTTAATATGTTGCTGATAATTTTATTCATTATCTATGATCTTAATTCTCTTATACTGATACAAGATCATAGTGTCATTAATGAATATGAAATTTTCATATATTTATATAAATTATTCAACAATAATTTAAAAAGACAACTATAAGAAAAATGTAATTCCATTAAATTTTATATTATAATGTCAATACACATGTTTTGAGAGCATAACCCCCAACACCATATCCATCTCCGTGTTAGGCAACATCGCAGCTTAGAATGTTAGGGATTTTAATCACACCCTTAATATTAGAAGTGAGGAGGATGATGGTGAGTAATGATATTAAATTGTGTGAGCTTTTAGATACTTGTGTTAAGTAGAAAAATCATAGTAGAATTGTTAACACTGTTTTCCCTAATTGGAGTTATGAGAATAATTATTGTATGAACCATCTAGGGAGGATTTTGGTGGCTTGTGACCTTGATTTTTATAACTTGGTTGTTTTGGGTGTTTTTGCTCAGTGGATCCATTGTAGAATTACTGTGAAATCTTCTTCCTTGAGTTTCTTTGTACTTTCACTTATGCTGCCAATTGTGTTAATTTGAGGAAGAATTTACAAAATGATTTAATCTCTTTGCATACTTTGGTCAATTCTATGCCATGGGATATATTGGGGGATTTTAATGAGGTTACTCATCCTGATGAAATATGTGGGGGTTCTCCTAACTCGGATGAAGGAATGAAATGTTTTGTTAGTTGTTTGCACACTATTAAAGTCGGTGATCTCAATCTTTTCTGAAACTTTTTAAACTTTATGGAATCATCAAGAGGAAAGGGCTAGTATTCACACTAAGATTGATAAAATTTTAGTCAACTCTCATTGGAGTAACTTTAGTAGTGGTCTTGGGGCTTTTTTTGCTCCTCTCGGATGTTCTGATCATTCTCCATGGTTTATTAAGTTTCATTTAGATATTTCTTAGGTATAAAGCTTCTTTCAAGTTCTTTAATTTCTGGGTAGATGTGGATGGTTTCTTTGATACTGTTCAGCTGGCATGGAATATTGATGTGTATGGGACTCCTATGTTTGTTCTGGCTAAGAAGCTAAGTTTGTTAAGTCTTCTCTAACTTTAAAACAATTCAATCATCTCCATTATAATGATATTACTAGAAGAGTAAATGAGGCTAGGTTATCTCTTGAAGTAGCTTATGTTCATCTTGATGATAATCCTAACCTTTTGGAGGCTCAGTTGGCTGTCAAAAGGGCTTAAAAGGTTTTCCATTCTTGGAAGCTTGCTGAGGATAACTTTTTTATGCAAATCAAGGATTTCTTAACTTATATTGCGAGACAACAATATTTCTTTGTCCTTGAGGCTGTCAAAGCTAACAAAAGAAGATCAAAGTTAGGGTTTCTTACTAATGATCAGGGTACTATTATTATTGATCCTTCTGAGATTCAGAATATGGTTGTTGATTTTTATACTGATCTTTTAGGCAAGCAGATGCCCGCTACTGATTTTGATTGGGGCATTTTAAGAGTTTTCTTCTTCACTGTATTAGTCCTGATGAGAACAGTGTTCCTGTTCAACCTTTTACTACCGAGGAGGTTAAACCTATTTTTTTTCTTTCAATGACAAGAAAGCTCATGTGTCTGATGGGTTTAATGCTTGGTTTTCAAAAAATGCTGGCATATTATTGGGGATGATGTCAATGTTGTTGTTTTGGATTTCTTTTAGAATGAGGAGCTTCTCAAGTCATTTAATAACACTGCCATCACCCTGGTCCCGAAAGTTCCCAATCCATCTAAAGCTTATGAGTTTAGACCTATTGCTTGTTGCAATCTCTCTCCTAAGTGTATCACTTCTATGCTGGCCGATAGACTCAGAAGTGTTTTGCCTAATCTTATTAGCGTCTCTACTTTTGTGCCTGGTAGATCTATATCCGATAATATTCTCTTATCTTAGGATCTGTTACGAGGTTATCATATGGACTCTTTGTCTCCCAGGTGTGCTCTTAAGGTGGATCTACTTAAAGCATATGATAGTGTTAATTGGCTCTTTTTTAGTAAGGTCCTTCTTATTTTGTCAATATTAATGAAGGTTTGCAGGATTTTTTCAGAGGAGGTAGGGGTCTTAGACAAGGAGACGATATCTCCCTCTATCTTTTTATCATGGTTATGGAGGTTGTGATAGGTATTCTGCAGCATTGCACTATAATCCCTGACTTCCAATTCCACTAGAGATGTAAGAAGGACAATGTGGTTAACCTTTCCTTTGCTAAAGATCTTCTTGTTTTTTGTAAGGGCACTACTCAATCTCTTCAGGTGATTAAAGAGGGTATTGATCTGTTTGGTTCCCTTCTGGGTTGAAGCCTAATCTTTCTAAGAGTAGTGTGTTTTTCTCTCTTGTGGATGAGGTTGTGCAAGCTAGTATTTTATCCTTGACTTGTTTTACTAAACGAGTGCTCCCTGTTAAATATCTTGGCATTTCTCTTATTTTCACTAAGCTTATTAAAGTTAATCGTGATATTCTCGTGGACAAGATTATTGCCCGACCTAATGCTTAAGAAAATAGGCATCTTACTTATGCTGGCAGATTACGGTTAATCATATCTATTTTATTTGCTATTTAGAGTTACTGAAGTAGCTTTCTTATTCTTCCTAAGAAAATCATGAAACTCATTAATGTGGCTTTGAGGAATTTACTTTGTACTAGTAAGATTGATCAGATTAAAGGTGCTAAGGTTGCATGGAATTCTCTTTGCTCTTTTTTCCTTACAGTTGGGTTGAAGTTGAAGGATCTGGGTCTGTGGAGCCTAGCAACATTTCCAGGCACTTTTGGAAATTGGTTAGGAGGGATAAAGATTCCCTTTGGGGACTTGGTGCAATCACAACTTACTTAAGGGGCAGTCTATGTCACTATTAAGCTAAATGTCGATCCTTCTTGGTCCTAAAGGAAGCTTATTTGATTAAGGGAGAAGATCATTCAATTTTGTACCGTGAAGGTTAATAATAGGCAATACTCTACTATACTTTTCATAGATCCTTGGCATCCTGATGGTGTGCTTTTTAATAGTAAGGACTTTGTTACTATTTCGGAGGTGAATGAGCTTTTTTTTATCCCAGAGTATTTATATTCAACCTATCTTCTTCCCTCTTCATGATGATCAGTGATTGTGGTCTACTAGCAACAATGGTGTATTTTCTTCTAGCAGTACCTACAGTTAGCTTAAGGGTCATTTTGATTTCGTTCCGTGGACTACTATGGTGTGGTTTTCAAGTAATATTCCTAAGTGTGCCTTTATTCTTTGATTAGCTCTTCATAATAAGCTAAATACAAAGGATAGGGTTTTACATTGGAATAAAGACTTGGACCTTTGCTGTGTTTTTTGCATGGATGGTTTGGAATCGGTTCAACACCTATTTTTTTATTGTTCGATGGCTCAAGAGGTGTTGACCCCCCTGCTTGGCAAATATGGCTGCAGCCCGTGTGCTACTTCTTCGTTTGATCTTATTAACAAGCTTGTTCTTTGTAAAAATAACAAGAGTCACATTTCTTTAAGTTCTAAGCTTGTAAGTTTCTTCTTTGTTGATTGCCTATGGCTGAAAAGAAATAGGAGATTTTTTTATAAAATCCTAGATTTGTCATTCGTTATCTAGGAAAATTAGCCTTATGGTTAAAGATATGCTTCTTTTCTTTCATAAGGATAGGAATCTTAATTTAGGAGATCAGATTTCTAAAACTGTGTTGTAACCTTGTTCTAGGCTTGTTTTGTGTTCTTTTGTGTTTTTAATCCTGGGGTATATCTCTTGTACTAGTATAATACTTTTTTCGTTAATATATTCTTACCTTTGACCAATTGTTTTAATTTTGTTCAATTATGTTAGACATAAATTTTTTTGTTCTAATGGTATACAATTGTTCTTTTTATTCTAGTATAAGGTCAAAAGGTTAGGATTCTACGAATTTTAATTGCTTAGTGTATTTTATCTTTTTAAAAAAAATATAATTTTAGAGATGGTATAAGTTAGTATAGATAAAAGATTTCAAATACGTTTGCAATGATTTGTAATGGTGTGAGAAAAATAAAAGATCTTGCAATCTTAACTACTTTACGATTTTTATTTCAATTTTAAACATGATCATATGATTTTTTTTAAATATTATCTTTTTTATTCATGATAGTGGTGATTGCTTTGTCAACTTGATAAGTTACTTTATTACCATTGCAATAAGATTACTGATGACAAAAATTCTCTAGAGTTTATTTTGCAACTCCTTCCATCTACAAAGTTGGAGTATTTCAAATTTGATCTAGCAATACTATACATTTTTACATGAGCTAATTGAATACCTATTATTATATTATTTATTTATGTAAGCTTATATTTCAATTCAATATGTTAGTATTTGATGAATAGATTACATTCGTTTTGTTATATTTGAAATAAATTTAAACTTAATCTTGTGCAGAGCATATACATCTTCTTAGTATGTATATGTGTGTGTATATATATATATATAATTGAGTATGTAAGTCTCTCATAATGTCACGTGTCAATTGTTATTAGTTGCACTTCTGAGACATGCCATTGTTATTTAATAAATTAAATAATAAAAAAGTATTAATTATAATTATGGAGTAGAATATATAACAATAATCATACATTTTCAATTGACTCGCGGTTAGAAAAACTCTTCCTCTTCTTTTTTATCAAGCCGTTTCATAATCTTCATCACTTTTTTTCTTGAATTTAATTATGTCTTTTTGATTCATACACAACTATAAAGAACCGGTTATCAAATCACACTTCCACTACATTTCAATGACTTTTCTTTTTCCTTTTCATACTTTTCATTTTCATAACCATGTTCTCTATTCAGTTTTAATTATTTTCCAAATGTCAAATTTTATTCTTATTTAAATATTTATTTCATCTAATCGATTGTTTTGCTTGTTCATTATTCAGGTTGAAAATATATGAGAAAGACAGTTATATCAAGAGGTACGAATTCTCCTATTTTTTCCAACGTATCTTCACAGACAATTATATCAAGAGGTACAAATTCTCCTACTTTCCAACATTCACTATAAGAAAAATGAAGGTATGCCAGCGGTTCTATGCCAGCGAGTGGTACAACTGCTGGAGAAAAAAAATGGTGGAAACCATTTGCGGCGGTTTTTAATAACTGCCGCTAAAAATTCATCTTCAGCTTCAATTAAGATGAACTATTAGCGGTGGTTATAAAAAACTGCCGCAATAGGTCATATTTCATGACCTATTGAAGTGGTTCTTGCACTCATTACCGGCGGTTTAGAAATTGCCGCTATAGGACTTTTAAATCACAAACTCCCTTCGAAGCTGTGAATTCTTTTTCCCCCAAACCCTATCCCAGGCGATTCACTACTGTGAACGGCACTCCTCATCATATCATGCTCACCTTGTATTCGATCGCCACGGTCACCACATAGCCTCTTTGTCATGAAGGTGAGCATCTCTTACAGAGAAGCCACGATCCCTCTATTTATCTTCCTCTTCTGCACTCAAGAAATATGTTCACTTTTCTACTTTTTGGGGGGCTAAATCAGTATTATTAGAGGTTTTGGAGTGGTATATTTGGTTGCTAAGTTTGTTAATTATTAGATCTTGTGAGTTTTGTGCTAATAAGATGTTAGAGTTTAGTTTCAGATCTGTTCGCAAGTCAAAATATATGGGTTCAAGTCTTCATTTTTGAACTGCGATTGGTGTAAGGGTACATTTTCTTAAATTTCTATTCATTTCGAACGACGCAGGGATACTTTGGTTTGTGGATACATTTTTCTTTTTTATGTTTTTGTTTGCTCTGTTCATAACTATATTCAAAGATTTTAAGTTTGTTTTTCCCATGTGTTTCTTTTAGCAAGAGAACTGTATGCCATGAGAAAGGCAAAGAACAGAAAAGGGAAGAAAGCCAACTCATCCTTGAAGTCTAAGAAGAACAAGAATGACAGTAAGCCCAAGGGAAAATGTTTCAATTGTGGAGTTGAAAGTCACTAGAAGAGAAATTGTAATAAGTATTTCTCCGAGCTGAAAAAGAAAGGTAAATATGATTTACTTATACTTGAAGCTTGTTTAATAGAATATGATTTATCATCTTGGATACTTGATTATGAAGCAACTAACCGTGTATGTTATTCTTTGTAGATGCTTGATTCATCAAGGGAGCTGGATGATGGCAATGTCATTTTGAGAGTTGGCAGTTGTGCGCTTGTGTCAACTAAAGTATTAGGGACAGTTCATTTTATTTATGGATATAATTATTTAGTATTGAACAATGTTTATTACAATCCTGGTTTTTTAGGAATTTGATTTCTCTTTCATTTTTGCTTGGATAGTTATTCGAAGTTTTTTTATGAATAAATAGTTTATTATTTCTAAAATGGATTCAATATTTATTACGCTAAAGTTATAAACGGACTATATATGTTTAAACTAACTGAATGCGCGTTAAATAATTCTAAATTTTTTAAAATAGCAAAATCTAAAAGTAATAAACGATAAAGAATTTCTCATGATGATGATAACACATATATTTAGCATCTTAGGTTGAGACATATTAATCTAGATAGGTTAAAAAAGTATGGTGCTTTGAGAGAACTAAAAGTTGGGACTTTTCCTGTTTTTGAGTCCTGTCTAGAAGGTAAAATGACCAAGAGACTTTTCACAGGAAAGGGCCAAAGAGCCAATGAACCACTTGAACTAGTACATAGTGATATCTCTGGACCAATCAATGTACAAGCTAAAAGTGGGTATGAGTATTTTGTCACTTTTATTGACGATTACTCTAGATATGGTTACACTTACCTAATGCATAAAAAGTCTGAAACTTTAGAAAAGTTTAAGGACTTCAAAGCTAAAGCTGAAAAGCAATTAGGTAAATCATTGAAAATCCTTCGATCAGATTGATGTGGTGAATACTTGGATTTAGAATTTAAGGATTACTTG
The DNA here is from genome assembly GCA_003255025.1 of Datisca glomerata. Lineage (NCBI taxonomy): Eukaryota > Viridiplantae > Streptophyta > Magnoliopsida > Cucurbitales > Datiscaceae > Datisca > Datisca glomerata. Next base: position 47,672 of record QANY01000999.1, read on the forward strand.
CTAGAGTATGGAATCGTATCGCAACTCGCATAACCTAGAACGGCTCAGCAAAATGATGTTTCAAAAAGGAGAAACCGAGCCTTATTAGATATGGTTTGGTCGAAATTAAGCTACTCATCACTACCACTTACATTTGGGAGATATGCATTACACACGACAACATACATTTTGAATGTAGTTCTTTCTAAGTTTGTAAGCAAGACAAATTTAGAGTTATGGAATGGCTCCAAACCCAGGTTGCATCATTTCCATATATAGAGTTGTCCTGCTCAGGTTCTTAGACCCAAGACTGAAGTTTAACTTGAGGTCTGAAATATGCATATTCGATGGTTATGCTCCAAAGACTAGATGTGCGTATTTTTATAGTCATAAGGATCAAAATTTGTTTGCAACATTCCTTGAACATGACTATATGGAAAACTATAAACCTCGAAGAAATGCAATTATCGAGGAATTAGCATTTGATGAGATTAGACCACCTTCATTATCAACTGATAAACCACAAACCATAAAAATCATAGTTCCCGTTAAGGAAACCCGAGAGCAACATCATAAAACAATTTGTTTGCTATGAACTAGAAGCACATGTCCTAGTCTCAGACACTGATAAACATGATTTATTATCTTATGAAGAAGCAATAGATAATCCTGCAAAGGAGAAATGACAAGATGCCATGAACTAGGAAATGGAATCGATGTATTCTAATTCTGTATGGGAACTTGTAGATCCACCTGAAGATGTCAAGCACATTGGATCTAAATGGATCTTCAAGAAGAAAAGAGATGCTGATGGGAAAGTAGAGACTTTTAATGCACGACTGGTAGCCAAGGGCTATAGGTAAAGGGAATGAGTTGATTATGAAGAGACATTCTCCCCTATTGCCATGCTAAAATCCATTCACATCATTTTGTCCATAGCCATTAGTTTAGACTATGAGATATGGAAAATGGTCATCAAGACAGTTTTTTTGAATAAATCTCTTAAAGAAAACATCTATATGATGTAAACCAGAAGGGTTCGTGAAAAAAGGGTAAGATCAGAAAGTATGCAAGTTGCTTAAATCCATTTATGGAATAAAGCAAGCACCCAAATCTTGGAATCTTACTTTTGATGAGATTATTAAATCTTATGGCTTCAAGCAAAATATTGATGAAGCCTGTGTTTATAAATACAAAAAAAATAAGATAGTGGCTTTCTTAGTTATTTATGTTGATGATATTCTACTCATGTTGGGGATTATGCTCTCAAAACATGTGTACTGATATTATAATATCAAACTTAATGTGATTACATTTTTCTTATATTTGTTCTATTAAATTATTGTTGAATAATTTATATAAATATCTGAAAATTCTATATTCATCAATGAGATTATAATCTTGTATTAGTACGAGAGGACTAAGATCATAGATAATGAATAAAATTGTCAGAAACATATAAAAGTATGTGATCTTTAATGAATGGTTGCAAGTATGGTTCACTAAGCATTATGAATGCGTGTTATCTAGATCCAGATCATTGAAGTGGATAAAAATCTTAGTGAATGTACTTTATATAATAAGATTATATATTATAGGATCGATGTGAATTAATAACTTTATCAACGTGCCGTTAATCATAAAGATTTAATACACCAATCTGATGATCATATGTAGATCAGTCTATGAACTCATTTGCATGTCTACAAGATCTTTTGATTCACTCGTTAAGGTCTGTTTATTAATCAGCTAGTGACTTTTTTTCGGAGATTCAATGATGTAGATAGTTGAGAACATGATATTAGAAGATCTAAAATCCAAGCTTTCCTAACTGATTGTATATTGGTTCCCTTAAGTGTTAGTTCTGAAAATGAATGGTTATTGACATCAAATTTAGAATACGATTATAAATTAGTCATTCACTAGTTGATTAATGGTACTAAAAGATCAAGAGTTATTTAGAGTGTAAAACGGTAATTTTAACCAACTCTAATTTACGAACCAATAATTAGAGGACACAACTATATGAAATGATTATATCAATGGACTACATGAGAATACTCTTTAAATACATTTTATAATCTCTAAAAGTGCAATTCCATATTTATAGTAGAGTAATAAATAAATTATTAAATATGATTATTAAATTAACGAGTTTAATTAATAATCCGATTTATTGGAGCTCAAGATTATAGGTCCATAGTCTCCAAGCCACCTCTTTACCACGCTGTCTACGGTGTGAATACTTCAGGACATGAGAAAATGAATAACTTACAAAAAAAATTATTCTAGGGCAAGTACGTAATTATGAGATAATTATGTGTGATTAATTAGTTAAGAATTAATTAATTGAATTATTTATTTATAATTTTTTGGAAATTAAAAATGAATAGTAATATCGATTTAATTTTTTAATTATAGATATGTGAGACAAAATATCTAATTTATGAAATTAGATAATTGAAAATTATTATTGGATAATAATTAAATCAACTTAGTTTGTTATTTTTTGAACAAATAGATAAACTAGTTGATTGAAAAATTAGATAAGTTAATTTTAAATTAACTGATATCTAGATATTTATCAAATTAAATAAATATTTAATTTTCAATAATTTCCACGGGTAGATCACTGATTGACACTCATAGATCACCATAGACCGTTGTAGTGCCACGAGGCACCACAACAGTTGGCGTGCGACACTGTAGTGCCAAACGACACTAAAGTTTGGCGTGACACGACACTCTGGTATTACAGTGGGTCCCACTGCATTGGGTAATTTAAAATTAAATATTATTTTATATTTATCTCTTAAAATTTGTTGAGCTAAGTAATTATATATATATATATATATATATATAATTCTATTGGCCTTAAATAGGAGAATGAGAAATTATATGCTTGTTTATTCAAGTGAAGACCTAAATCTCACTGGATATACTGATTCAAATTTTCAATCTGATAGAAACAGTCGAAAGTCGACGCCTGGATCAGTATTCACCCTAGGTGGAGAAGCTGTAGTTTGGAGAAGTATCAAACAATCCAACATTGCAGATTCCACTGTGGAAGCTAAAAATATATATCGTCTTGTGATGCTACGAAAGTAGCAATACGGCTTATAAATTTCTATACTGATCTGAACGTAGTTTCAGATATAGACAAGTCACTGATCCTATATTGTGATAACAGTGTGACGGTAGTGAATTACAAAGAACCAAGGAGTCACAAGAGAGACAAGCACAGAGAGAGGAAATATAATCTTGTAAGAAAGATTGTGCATCGATGAGATGTGATAGTTATGAAGATAGTATCAGATCAGAACCTGGCTTATCCTTTTATCAAGACACTTCCTGTGAAGTCATTTGAAGGACACGTGCGTAGCATGTGATTGAGAGACATGCCACGTTTGCTTTAGGGCAAGTGAGAGATTGTTGGGGGCTATGCCTTTAAAGCATGTGTATTGACATTATAATATAAAATTTAAAGGAATTACATTTTTTTATAATTGTATTTTTAAATTATTGTTGAATAATTTATAATTTATATAAATATCTAAAAAATTATATATTCATTAATGAGACTATTATCGTGTATTAGTACGAGATGATTAAGACATAGATAATGAATAAAATTGTCAGCAACATATTAAAGTATGAAATCTTTAATGAATGGTTGTTAGTATAGTTAACTAAGCATTATGAATGCGTATGATCTAGATTCAGATCATTGTTGTGGATAGACATCTTAGTGAAGATACTTTATATAATAAGATTATATATGACATGATCGATGTGAATTAATATTTTTATTAACTTGCCGTTTATCCTAAAGATTTAATATACATCAATCTGATGATCTATATAGATTAGTCTGAATCCTGGGTAATCATGAACTTTTATACATGTCTATTGGATTATTTGATTCACTCGTTAAGGTTTGTTTCTAAAACAGACTAGTGACTTTTATTTTAGAGATTTAATGATATGGATGGTTGAGAACATGTTCTTAGAAGATTTAGAATCCAAACTTTCGTAATGGATCTTATATTGATTTATTTAAGTGTTAATTCTGAAACTGAATGGTTATTGAGTTCAAATTTATAATGCGATTATAAATTAGTCATTCACAAGTGAAATAATGGTACTTAAGGATCAAAAGTTAATTAGAAGGTTAAAATGGTAATTTTGATCAGCTGTAATTTACGAACTAATAATTGGATGACATAACTACATGAAATGATTATATGAATGGACTACACGAGAATACTCTACAAATATAGTATATAATCTCTAAGAGTGTAATTCCATATTTATAGTGGAGTAATAATGAAATTAATAGATAAGATTATTTAATTAAAATTTTTAATTAATAATCTTATTTATTGGAGTTTAAGATTATAGGTTCATGGTCTCCAAGTCACATTTGTACTATGCAGTCTAGGGTGTGAATATTTCAGAACATGAGAAAACGACTGACTTGTAAATGAATTTTTATTCTGGGGTAAATACGTAATTATGAGATAACTATGTGTGATTGACTAATTAAGAATTAATTAATTGAATTATTTATATATAAATTTTAGAAATTACATATATAAATAATTATATCGATTAATTTTTTTAATTATCGATAATTAAGACAGAATATCTAATTTGTGAAATTAGATAATTATATATTATTATTAGTAATAATTAAATCAACTAAATGTGTTATTTATGAACTAACAGATAAGCTAGTTGATAGAGATGATCAGATAAGTTAATTTTGAATTAACTGGTATGTAGATTTTTATCTAATTAAAATAAATATTTAATTTACAGTAATCATCACGTGTTAATCATTAGTTGGGAATCAAATATTGACATGAACTAGTGTAATGCCATGTGGCACTGCAGTAGTGAGCGTGCAATATTGTAGCGCCAAACGACACTACACTAGTGCCGTGGCACACAGTGCCTCGTGCCGCGAGGCACTGTGATAGCTCACGGCAACTGCAGTGCCGTGTGGCACTGCAGTTGTGTACAAATTGTAGTGGGTCTCACTCTAATAATAATTTTGAAATTAAATATTATTTGATGTTTAACCTTAAAAATTTAATGAGCCTAGAAATAATATATAGATATTATTCTAATGGCATCAATGCTGGATCATTTGAGAACTGTTGATCAGAGTGTTGTGAACACAGTTGCTATCATGAAGAATTTTCTATGTGATTAAAAGTAAATCAAAAACTCTGAGAGAATGATCATCATACTTTCTCAGATAATTATCTCACTAAATTAATCATTCTCAATAAATCTCCAAAAAGTGTTTTTGAATTTTCTACATGCCCACACACATCCTAGTGTGTTTAAAGATTGACTTGGAAAATCTTAGTGTGGATCTCGAAGTCCGTTGTTTGTGGAAACGCGGGATCGTTGGTTTGCGAGGACGGTTGATATAGCTACAAGAGGTATATGAGTCTTATTCATGTATGTATTAGATTTAATATATATATTTAATGGATCCTGATTGAAAAAAAAATTCAATAAAAGTGTTTATTTTGTTTATCGTAGCGTTGCGATTGATTTCGATAAAAAAGTTAAAATTTTAAAAATGCTTCCGCCGCGCACGCGCCGCGACAACCGACATACGGTCTCGGTGACTCACTCCCCAACTCAACACTCTTGGCCCTTTGTTTTACAACGTCTGCCTACGCCTTTTTTCTGCCTAGCATGAAGGGATTAGCTAGACGAAGCACAAGGATTAAGGTCAAGAAGATCTGAAGCTGCTATCAAAACTGCTTTTTGGCTATTTCTAACAACACAGCCAGATCCCGTAGATGAAGAGAAGGAAGCATCAACATTAAGCTTAAGTTTACCTTCTGGAGGGGGAAGGCATGAGGGAATATTAGGAGCCGGAATAGGTGGTGATGAGGGGGATTTGAGATACTGGGCTTGAGACCAAACTGTAAGAATATTAGAAGTCTTAATATATAACTCCTCACCTGAAAGAGAAATTGCTGCATGTAAGGTGCAGTTGCTAGAAAACCATATATACCAGCAAGTAACCGCTGGTAAGGACCATTGATCCTCCACCAAGGCAGAAATGTCTTAAAGGAAAGCCCAATCATCATGGGACCAAACAGATTTAATTATATTACAAGTGAAAAGAGCATGGACAGTAGTTTCAACATTATTACAAAATCGGCAGTTAATACTAAGAACATGCTTTTGCAGATTGAAGAGAGAGGGAAGGAAATTCTTGGAAGCTTTCCAAATAAAATTTTTAATCTTTTTGGGATTTGTAAAAGCCTAGATACGATTCCACCAAGCAGATAACCCGGATCTATGTGAAGAGCTGGTTGTTAAAGAGGAGTGGTCTAAATGGTAGCCACTCTTAACGGAATAAAGCCCGTCTTTAGAATAGTGCCAAAGTAAGAAGTCATTCCATTCTCCTGTACTGAGCTCAATAGAAAGAATAGCTTTGACATCCTCTTCCATGAAGGAATTCCTTGGGGATATTACATTGATTATATTCAATACAATCAGCAACCTAGTAAATGGACTATTGTTGTACCGAAGCATATGCAAAGGTAATGGGCTTGAACGAAGAGATTCTCGGTAACCAAGCATCGGACCAAGCTCTGACATTATTCCCATTGATAATTCTCCAACGAAGGCCTTTAGATAGTAGATCACGCCCCCATAAAATAGATTTCCAGGAAATAGAAGCCGAGTTAACTGTAGGAACCTCTAGCAGATTTGAATTAGGAAAATAAAGGTTTTTGAATATTCTGCTAACAAGAGAATCTGGTTGAGTGAGGATCCGCCAAGCTTGCTTTGCTAAGAGAGCCCTGTTAAAAGATTTGAGGTTACGGAAGCTCAACCCTCCTTGATTCTTGGGAAGACTCAAAGAACTCCAAGTAGCCCAATGCATTTTATTTCCATTAGAATTAAATCCCCACCAGAATTTTGCAAATAATGCTCCCAATTCGTGACAGAAAGAAAACGGGAGACGGAAAATCTGCATTGAAGAAATTGGGAGAGCTTGTGCGACTGCCTTAATTAGAATCTCTTTACTTCCTGCTGAAAATTTATTCTCATTCCATTTATTGAGCAATCCCCACACTTTGTCTTTCAAGCTTCTAAAAGCTTCTTTTTTCCTTATGCCTAATATAGGTGGAAGCCCCCAGGTATTTTCCCATAATTGACCGAGTAGGAACTCCAAGAACCCGTGAAACAGAGGCTGAGATGATAGGATCAGCTCGGTTACTGAATGTAAGGGATAGTCATTCAAATAATTTTAAATTAAAAGGATTATAATTGTGATAATCCATAATTTTATTATCATTCAAATAATTTTAAAATTTTTTATATAAGTTCATAATCAATTATTTATTTGCTCTAACTTATAAAATATGAGATGATTATATATATTATTGCAAATTTTAGTTTCATATTTGATTTTATCAGTTACCTCCTGATCATAATTTATGTTGGAATAGTTTATAAGGTAAAAAGTGATTTACAAAGGTCTACAATTCAAATTTAAAATTGCAGTATTATTATTGCCTCATATATAACTTATAGTCATTAATTGGCCAGTGATAATAAATAATTTCATTTAATTACATTAATAATTGTTGTAAAGGTGTTTTAGATAAAATATAATTATGAAGGGTAGAAGAGCCTAAAAATATTTTTAAAAAATGCACAGTTTTAGAAGTAGTATGATATGATATGAAGTAGCGATAGTGATATACCAGAAACCTCCATTCTAAAGAATTGTTAATTGCTGTTATGTTCCATCAGCACCGTCAAATAAGCGCATGTCTAGAAAATTTGAAATATTAACATATTTATTGTTGAGTGATAACTTCTCCTTTTAGATTAATTAAGTATGATTTTAAGCTATCTTGAGAAAAAAAATTAATAATTAGAAACGGAAGAGTAAAACGGGAAGATGACAAGTTCTTATTTATTTTTTGTAATAAGGGAGAAGAAAAGTTAGAAAGGGATCAGATACATATTATATACCTGGACTGGAACATCATTTGGAATGTTAACTCTTCTCCTTACCACCATCTGGGAGTGGAGGCATTATCTGTCACGTTGGTAGTTGGATTTCAGCCACTCGTATATCATCAACGGTCATTCTAGCCAACCCTGATGCTCCTAGTGATGTTGTTGCTGTTGCTGTTGCTGTTGCTGTTGCTGTTGCGGTTGCTAGTGTTGATGTTGTTGCTGTTGCTGTTGCGGTTGCATTATTGATGAAATTTGTCACTCTCAAACCTCTAAGACCACCTGTCAGATCCTCTCTGGTGAATGGTTGATTGCATAACATTGAAGTTGGGGGCATGTCTAGGATGTACGGCATCTCGATTCCCAAACTCTACCGTGAGACGCGTTCACCCAAGTACATGCTCTTCTAGCAGATCCTTGCAGCAAGATTCACATTATGGTAAGAGATATATCATTGATGCAATAGTCAAGAAAGTTTGCACGTAGTCCCCAAAGGGATCGAAGAACATGCCTATGTTTTTTCTTTCTTTCGTTGATGTTTGTTGAAGCTTCAACCTTAGATATCGTAGGCTTACTCAGTTTGTGCATGCTACTTTGAAGTTTGCATAGTTACATGGTGAAATTGAAAGGTTATGAACACCATTTTTAAAGTTTGACATAGTTATGTGTCTTGGAGATGTTGGCGCTTATCATGGATATATTTGGTCTGTATAAAACTATGGGTTTACGAAGTCAACTAACTTATTATGTTTGTTAGAAGCTTAAAGGAAATGTTGTTTTAGTTTTTTTCCCGTTTTTAAAGGAAATGTTGTTTTAGTTTTTTTCCCGTTTTTAAAGGAAATAATGCTTTAGTTTTTTTCCCGTTTTTAAAGGAAATGGAATGTTCATTTCAGAACCCCTTTCTTAGTTGGCATTTTAATATCTTCAGTATGTGCTTCTATTCATTATTCGCTCTCTTAAAAACTTGACTGCCACCTCCACTTTTTATTGTTAAAATATCATTTTTACTTTTATTTGACATTCTGATAAAACGAAGGTCTCAACAAAACTCTAACCATATAAAAAACTATTGAATCACGGACGATCGTCAGTAATTGACCTTTCAAAGCCTATTGAATCCTACGATTATCAGGATTTAAGCAACAATTTTATTGATTCACAAAGAATACCAAAAATGAGATTAAAAGGGAATTTATACTGAAGTTAAAAGGGAATTCACAAAGAATACCAAACACTATCTAAAACAATCAAATAAAAAGGAATTTATACTGTTCCAAAGACTCTAATATTAAAAAAGATAGAAAATTAAGAAAAAAATCTAAAATTACGAACAAAATAACATCCAGGCCTTCGAGAAAGTGCTTAAAAGGTGTCTTTTGGGCCCAAAACTGGATTGTGACATGTATATTTTTGAATAAGCTTCGATTTGATATCTTACGAGCCATGTGATTCAACCCGAGTCAAAAGTTACTCCTTCCGGAAGTTGACCTGCGTGTGTCACGATCCATTTGTTCAAGAAATTCCAAAAAGCTGCACCGTCTGCATCGTTTTCCCAGGGTAGAAAAATTTTGATCTCGAATTTACAGCCGCATCATCATCAGAGGAGCCACCGTGGAAAGGAATCAAATGTTTAATATTGAACACATCAGCAGTATGAATGTGGTTAGGCTACTTCAACCAATAGGCATTTGGATTGATCTTTTGAACAATCTTGACAGGTCCAATCTTCTTGGCAGACAACTTGTTGTAATCGCCAAATGAAAAGCGATCCTTAGTCAGGACTGCCCACATAAAACCTCACACCTCAAACTCCACATGTCTGTGTTTCTGATAAGCATCTTGTTTACACCATGTGTTTACTGAAGTTAAATTGTCATGAATAGCCCTGTGAGCATCTTGCAAACCAGTTAGGAAACTGTTAGGCTGGATCGAATAAACCACCTAAAAAGAACTGAACCCTATATTGTGACTGAGTGCATGGTTATGAGCGAACTCTACCGGGCATAGTTTCTGATCCAAACTCTTGACATGTTCACCATTAGAACAACGCAAAAGATTGTTGAGAGGCCTATTGACAACCTCAGTCTGTCCATCTGTTTGAGGATGATATGCATCACTAAAATTGAGTTGTGCAATGACCATATTCGACAAGTTGTGCCAAAAATGGCTAAGAAATCTGGTATCACTATAAAAAATAATAGAAGTAGGTAGCCCATGCAGACGATGTATCTCACGAATGTGCCACATTAACAGCATCAGTAGTTTTCTTGCAAGAAATAAAATGAACCATCTTAGAGAAGTGATCTCAATAACATAGATGGACCATTACCTCTCTGCGTATGAGGCGGTCCCAACATAAAATCCATACTAATATCCACCTAAGGCTGAGAAGGAACTGGCAAAGGCATATATAACCCTGCACTAGTGGTAGAACCCTTAGACACTTGGCAAATCGTGCACCTTTGCACATATATCTCTATTTCCTTGTGCATGCTGGACCAAAAATACAATGATTGCACCAATTGGAATGTTCTCTCCCTATCAACATGGCCCTCACCATGAAGTTCTTTGATAATCTGCAACCGCAAGCTACAATCTGGGATACAAAGTTGATTCCCCTTGAACAAAAATCCATCAAGTAATAAGAAATTTATTTTCTTTCTAGTCTGTACATCTTGGAGAACCATAGAGAAATAAGGATCAGTAGAAAGTAAATCACAAAAAAGAGTCAAAACCAGGTACCTCAACCCTCATAGTAACCAGCAAACTACTTTTCTGACTCGGTTGGTTATCTCGGCCTTGTGTTTGACCATAAAAGTGAATTTTTCTAAATAAGCAACCCATCTCGCGTGTCTAGGGGACACCTTATCCTATCTATGAAAGTGTCACAAATAGTCCTGATCAGTATACAATATGAATTCCTTCTGAAACAGGTAATGTCGCCAATGTTTTATAGCCTGTATTACTACATACAACTCAACATCATATGTATTATATCATATTTTGGCGCCAAACAACTTCTCACTAAAATAAGCCACGAGTCTACTATTCTGACACAATACTACTCCATTCCCAACCTTAGAAGCATCGGTGTGTAACTCAAATGGTTGTGCAAAATATGGCAACACTAAAATCGGTGTAGTGTTAAGGCGTTCCTTAACCAATCAAAATGTTGATTCTGCCTCATCAGTCCATGAAAACTTACTCCCCTTCTTGCAATCAGCAATCGACGCCATAATTCTACTAAAATGAGGGATAAAACACCTCTCACTACAAAAAAAATGGTTTTCCCTAGCGGTTTTACGGTGACGGTCATACCAACCGCTATGAGAAAAATGGATCAAACCTTTGGCGGTGGTTTTTGAAAACCGCCGCTAGATCAACATATAGTGGCGGTTCTTGTAAACCGCCGCTAGATCAACATATAGCGGCGGTTCTTGTAAACCGCTGTGGAATGATTGCAAAAAAATAAAAAACAATATTTATAAAATGATTTTTGGCGGCGGTTTCTGTAAACTGCCTCCAAACGATTAAAAATAAAAAATATATATACTTAAAATAAGCATTGCCGGCGGTTTTTAAGCGCCTTTACTAGTGGTTTAGAACCGCGCCATGACAAAAAAAAAAGTCTTCGCCGGCGATTTAGGGCGGTGGTAATAGAAACGCTGGTGAAAAAAACTGGGGAAACATTTAGCGACGGTATTAGAAATCGCCGCTATAGGTTATATATTACCGGTGATTTTCTGGAACTGCCGTTGTAAGACCTTACTTCAATCAAGTAAAAAAATTAAAATTTTAAAAAAACTTTTTGGCGCTATTTGTTCTCTTTGGCCACGGGTTTTAACCGCCGCAAAACATATAATATAGAAGGTTAAAAAAATAAAATATAAGAAATAAAAAATAAAAACCTATGCTGGCGGTTTTTTCTCGCTTTTAGCGGTGGTTTAGAACCACCGGCAAAAGTACCTTACATTTCTAACCCCTAATTCGTGAATTCACTCTTTCGCTTTCAATTTTTCTCTCGTTTTCTTTAGGCGATTCGTAGAAGAAGCTCAGATCTGGTCGCTTATCACTTTTCCGTCGTAGATCTTCGGTCATCCTTGCCGTTTGTCGACGCCGGTGAATCTCCATTTCTCTGTCTCGTTTATGTTCTCTCTCTGTCTATCTCAATTATGTTCTCTCTCTATTTCTCTCATTTCCCCAGTCTTATATTTGGAATTTTTTCTATATATCTGCTTGATTTGTTTGCTGTAATTTCCAGCCCTTGTTGATTATAATTGTTTTAAAATACAGATTAAACAAAATTTTCCATAAAATGATTTTTATTTCATGTTACTCTAATATAAATATAAAAACGACAAGATTTTTCCTTTGTTTATTTAGCTACAAAATAGTTTTGTTCTAAAGTTAAGGGAAAAACACGCACTCTATTACATGTCCTTACACAAATAGTTATAAATGGTACATGGATTTTGTTTTTTGTTTTTTGTTTTTTTGTTTTTTTTTTTAACATTTAGTTAGACCCCCACACTTCCATTTTTCGTTTCATCTTATCTTCTATTATTTTTTCTGTTAGTCTTCGCTTGAGTTGTGCTAACATAGACGTCGGCCACTTATATAATGATGACATGAAATAGTTGAAAATCAGTTAGCATTTTCTCTATCAGAATTCCAGAAGGTAGAAGAAGACTCATGAGCTCTGTGAGTTCAATTTCTTTGGTTCAAACCTACACCGTATGATCGCCACCATTTCAATTGCTTCACCTAATTTGTATAATTTCCTCAATATGGCTTTGACGACACATCTGATACTTTTCACCTTAATAATGCATACATAGCAACCCTGAGAACAGATTCATCGGTATGGACCAACGTTAGGCACTAGATTTAATCCAAGTAGACAGCTTAGTTATAGACACAGTAAAACACGCTCTTTGTCTCTCTCTCGTTTATATTCTGTCTCTCTCTCCTTTCTGTTCTCTCTCTGTCTCTCTCTCTCGTTTCTGTTATTTCTCTCTCTGTCCTCCCTCATTTCTGAGTTCCCTCTCTGTCTCTCTCTCTCTCTCGCGTAAGTGGCAGTAATGTTACGGGGTTTTTTTTTTGTCTTCTTTCCTAGGAATTGCGTTGTTAATTTGCTACATTGTTAGTGTTGCTGAAGATTTGAGTATTCGATTGCATTTACATCTTTAGATCAAATATGGTCCATTGAGCGATTGATTTATGATGTTATTCCTTAATTTCCCCAATTTGTGGTAAACATAATTAAAAACTTATTACTTGCATCAATTATTTCAGATAAGAGTTTGGCGTATTAGATGCATACTAAAAGGTAACCTCAGGACAAAGATAAAAGATTTATTTGTTTAAACTAACATTTCTACTGATATTTGGTAGTGTTTGTGCTGGTTGTCGTGGCGCGTGCACGGTGAAAACGTGAATGCGCGTGTTCTTCTAAAAAATTAAACTTTTAATAAAAATTGAATCTTTTAATAAAATAAAACTTATGCAACGTCGCGATAATTAAATAAATTTTTTTATTGAAAACTCTTTTTCAATCAATCAAGATTCATTGTATATTTTTAAGTTAAATCTACAACATACAAACTTAAGAATCATATACCTTTTGTAGTCTATATCAAGTGTCATTGCAAATACCGATTGATCCTCCATTCCCACGAAATTGTTTCAACGATGACTAGACTTCGAGATCCACACCAAAATCTTTTAAGTCAATCATCAACGCACCATGATGTGTGCAGGCATGTAGAATATTACAAGTCACTTTTTCTATCCCTAGATGTTCTCAACACCTGAGATCTAGAGATTTACTTAGAATAACTTTAGTGAGACGATTTTCTAAAAGAACGTGATTATTATTTTTTTAGAGATTTGATTAACGTTTAATCACATAAGAAAATATCTCTGAACATTAATTGTGTTCTCAATTCAACTCTTGATTGATGAACTGATGATATGATCAATTGATTCTCTTTTTTTCACTAAGGCCAGTAGAATAATATCTGTATATATTCTAGATAATGACGTATCAAATTTTTAGAGATAAACTAAAATAATTTTTAATTATAAAATTACCAATTGCAGTGGGATCCACTGCAATTGCGCACAACTGTAGTGCCATATGGCACTGAAGTATGTCGTGAGCTAGCACAGTGTCTAACGGCACCACCGTAGTGCCACGCGACACTATAGTGTTGCACACTCACTACTGTAGTGCCAAGTGGCGCCACGTAGTCCATGTCAATTTCTGATACCCTATCAGTGATTGACACGTGCCAATTATTGTGAATTAAATATTTATTTTAACCAGATAATTATCTAGATATCAGTTAATTCAAAATTAACATATCTGATTATCCCTATCAACTAACTTATTTGTTATTTCACAAATAACAGATTTAGTTGATTTAAATTATTATCTAATAATAATTTAATTATCTACTTTCATAAATTAGATATTTTGTCTCACTTATTGATAAGTAAAAAATCGATAATTATATATATATATAATTTCTGAAAATCAATATGATTATAAATAATTCAATTAATTAATTCTTAATTTATTAATCACACATAATTATCTCATAATTATGTATATGCCCCAGAATACAGATTTCTTTTCAAGTCTGTCATTTTCTCATGACCTGAAATACTCACACCCTAGACAGTGTAGTATAGATGTGACTTGAGAATCATAGACCTATAATCGTAAGCTCCAATAAATCAGATTATTAATTAAACTCTTTAATTAAAAAATCTTATTTACTAATTTCATTATTCCTCTAGTATAAATATGGAATTGCACTCTTAGAGATCATAGAATGTATTTACAGAATATTTTCATGTAGTCTACTAACATAATCATTTCATGTAGTTCTGTCCTCCAATGATTGGTTCGTAAAGTAGAACTGATTAAAATTACCATTTTACCCTTTTAATTATTTCTTGATCCTTAAGTACCATTAAGACCTTGTGACTGTCTATTAGTTTATGATAGTGAAATATCTACATAAAAGTAAATGTATAATAATAATATAACTTTAGTGTCTTATCTATTATTTTTTAAAGTAGAGAGTTGAAAATAAAAACTACTTAAATGGGCCAAAACTGTATTTTAACCTACAAACTATTATGCATAGGAGAAAGAGTTAATTTATTACTTATAATGGAAATTCGAAGAGTTATTGTATATTTGCTGCATTGACCTCAAGTACGTAGTGAATAACTTTAAACGTACAGTGAGATATATGATGCATATACCTTAATAAACTTCTTCACCATTCCTTGACAGATACCAAATACGAATCCCATTTTTTGTTAAACTCTAAAGCTTAGGTGGAGACTGAGTAGAATTAATATCATTTTCAAGATATTTTTTTGTCATTGACGAATGCAGAACATATATCGGGTTGGATCACGTGATGGCAATATTTTATTAGAACTATTTAGTATGATAAGTCCCTTTATGTTACTTGAGAAGAAACTGTTGTATAGTCACCTAAATTTAAAATAATAAAAAAATCTCCCATTGGAAAATTTAAACAATCCTAATATACTCGAGATGAAAATCCTACCATGATTAGTTGCTTAGGAAGGGTATTAATTTTATACAAGAAAAACTTGACAGAGTTCTAATTATGATATTTTTATAACTCGTTTTCTTGATATTGAAGTAATTGTTTCTAGAATAGAATCGGATCATAATATGTTTCTCATCAATTATGATAAAAAGTTTCATAAGTCTTCTAAAAAGTTTAAATTTGAAGCAAAATGATTTTTAGATAAGGATTTTTAGGTGATAATTATAAGTAATTGGAATAATTTTAAGTTGAAGAGGGTATGAGTGTTGATTAGTAAACTGAATGGCTGTAAATAGGACATTGGGGATTGGAATAAAAGTTATAGGGGTAATCATTAAATTAGACAATACCATTTCACTCTAAATTGTTATCCAAATTACTCATCAGCAATTACTCATTTTTTCCTTCTTTCTTATTTCTCACTTTACCTTTACCAGAGAGGGGAGAGAGAACTAGAACGAACATGGAGCGAATATAAATTGAAGCTTCACGCTAGGAATTCTCAGGCCTTGATTAGCAGAAAAAATTGTCAAAGTTCAAATACAGTTCATCAACGGAAAGCTCTGTAACGCCAATCAAGAATGGCAATGGCGATCGTGAAGAAAAAGAGGAGAAAATCATCTCCATTCCCAATCCCGACCCATCAGAAAATGGCTTTTGAAGGCCCATTTTCAAAATCCCCTCTTCTCGTCGTCTATTTCAACTTAAAATTTCCTCAAGATAATAAATTAATTCATAATCCCCGTCCCCC
>QANY01000999.1:64016-188143 GCA_003255025.1 Datisca glomerata
CCCCCCCCCCCCCCCCCCCCCCAATAAATCTTACTTGCAGTTGTTGAAGATGCAGAGCAGTTCGCTTACATTGGGTTATCAATGGCAGCCAATTTTGATTTCCCCCTTATGGGATGTAATTACTCTTATATTCACATTCTTCTTCATTGATTGAGCTAGAACTTTTAGTTTTATCAATTTATCTGTTCGGTCGTATCAGTGTGTTAGTTCTTGGTTTGAAGTAAATGGCCAACACATCTGGGTTTTTTGCGCCATCAGTCCCGGGCATGAGGAGAGTATTCAGCCTTCAAAAGCCATTTTCTGAACTGGGTTTTGCTGGCCTGATGGAATAACTGAGATAGTAATATGTTCCACTTCCATTGAAGGCTCCGAGAAGGTTTCTTATTTTAGATTCAAAATCCATTTTCGGAACTGTATCTTAATAAAACACTAAAATTTTATGTTGAAAACACAAAGAATCAAATCAATATAGAGCGGAAACGTATATGAATTTATGATGATGAATCACTGTTTAGAATTGAGCGGTTGACCTTCTAGATCTACACGATTTTTTATCCGAGAGTCTCCATTGATCAATTCTCTCAATTTTTTCTCTAATAATGTGATATTTTGATATTTCTATTTTAGCCCATCATAAAAATAAAAATTACTTTAAAATCTTTACGAATTAAATGGTCCACAACCTATCAGATAAATTAAAACTTTAATTATCCAAATCTTAATAGATCACTTTTAATTGAGTTTAATTCTATTTGACAGTCTGCAACACATAATTATTTTACACATTAATTTAACGTTGGATTAAGAATCTAATAATCTCCCACTTGGACTATGTATTAAATCTTATAATTATGTTTTGCCAAAAAATAACTGAACACGTTCAACTTTGCTGTCAGTACTAAAATGTATCAATAACCGATTTGCCCCATCAATCATACCGACATAGGATCAAAGCGACCTCTGTTACATTAATCGTAACTCAATCCATCAATGGTAACGTATATCAATACAATTAAATGACATAGATTATGATATGGATGAGTAGCATGAAAATTTCATATAATGTTATCTTAACATGTCTATTTCCAACTGGTCATCCGTAAACCTCAGTGAGATCAAACCATACTTAAATTAGAGTGTGAATACCAAAAACTTTATTTCTGTGAAAAATAACCTTAAAATATTCATAAACCAAAATGATTGAAGAATATGTCTATATCAAAAGAGCATCTAAAGATAAAATACAAACTCCCACTAGAACTGAATATTCTCAACTGATATGACACACATGTGATCAGTGTGCTCATGAAACACCTTGGGTGGCAATCCCTTAGTAAGGGGATCCGTAATCATGGAGTTTGTTCCGATGTGCTCTATAGACAACTATGCACTGTGAACCCTTTATTTAACAACCAGAAACTTGATGTCTATGAACTTTAACTTTGTCAAGCTCCTGTTGTTATTAGAATAAAGAACTGCTGATTTATTGTCATAAATTAATTTTAGTGGTATCTGAATACTGTCCATTACGCGCAGCCCCGTGCAAAATTCTGAAACCATAACATACTATGAACTCTGCTGCCATGGTAGAAGAGGCTATAAGAGACTGTTTAGCACTCTTTCATGAGACAGCACCTCCAACAAGTAGAAAAATATAGCCTGACATAGATTTCATACTATCTTGGCATCTAGCAAAATTGAAGTCAGTATATCCAGCGATCCCAATCTGATCCAACCTCTGAAACGTGAGCATGCAATCTTTTGTTCCTAGTAAGTACCGCAAGACCCATTTAACTGCTTTTCAATGGTTTATGTCTGCATTGCTTAAGTATCTTCCTAACATCCCAGTCACGTACGCAATATCAGGGCGTGTACAAACTTGAGCATACATTAGACTCCCTGCTACCGAGGCATAGAGAATCTTTTGCATTTCATTTTCCTCAAAATCATTGTTAGGGCACTGATTGATATCAAACTTGTCTCTCATAGCTACAGGGGTATCACCTGATTTACAGTCTTACACGCTATATCTTTTAAGGACCTTTTCGATATAGCTCTTTTGTGAGAATCCACGAATACCTAAAGAACTATCTCGGTGTATTTGAATTCCTAATACAAAAGTGGCTTCAGCAAGATTTTTCATCTCAAAATTCTTAGCTAGAAATCTCTTAGTATCGTGTAATAAGCATATATCATTTCTGGCAAGCAAAATGTCATCCACATATAAAACCAGAAAAATATGCTTGCTCCCACAAAACTTATGGTATATACAATCATCGAATAATTCATCTCAAAACTGAAAGAGATGATCACTTGATGAAACTTACTATACCATTGTCGAGATGCCTACTTGAGTCCATATATAGATTCTTAAGTTTGCAAACCATATTCTTTGGGTCTCCCCACACAAAGTTTTCTGGTTGCACCATATAGATCGTCTCTTCAATGTCACCATTGAGAAACACTGTCTTTACATCCATCTGATACAGCTAAAGATTGAAATGCACCACCAATGCCATTATAGTTATGAAAGAGACTTTCGTAGAATCCGGAAAGAAAGTCTCTTTATAGTCAATGTTTTCTTTCTATGTAAAGCCCTTTGCGACAAGATGAGCCTCGTATCTTTTCACATTACATTTTGAATCCCTCTTGGTCTTAAAAATCCATTTGCAACCAACGGGTTTCGCACATTCTGGTAATGGAACAAGATCCCATACATCATTGTCCTTCATGGACTTAATTTCCTCATTCATGACATAGATCCACTTTTGAGAGTTAGAGATATCCATCGCTTGACGAAAGTTGATCGGATCATCTTCCATCACACCAATATCAACCCATGCTCTTGGAAAATATAATGTAATCATCTGGCACTCTACTTCTTCTCTCTATAGTGGATCTTCTTAATGGCATAGGTGCTTGAGGTGCTAGAGTTTGTTCTTCTGGAATAGTCTCTTGAATGAGAGGTTCTCTGATATTGTCTTAATGTATTGTGTTATCAGCAATGACTGGGACGCAGTCCTGATCAATGCTATAACACTTGTGGGAATATCAATATATTCCTCCTAAAGGAAAAAATCCCTAACTGTATCTCCCCCCGCAAACTTGACATCCTCAAAGAACTAGACATTTCCCGTCTAAAAAATCGACCTAGTTGTGGGATCATAAAACTTGTACCCCCTAGACCTTTTAGAGTATCCAAAAAAATAACTACTCATCGTCCATAAGTCCAATTTCCTTTCATTAGGCCTATATGACCTTGCCTCAGCTGAACATCCCCAATCATGCAAATGCCTTATACTAGGTTTCTCCAGTCCAAAACTCATATGGGGTTTTGACAGTCGCTTTAGTTGAAACTATGTTAAGGATATATGCTGCAGCCTTAAGTGCTTCACCCTATAGTGATTCTGGTAAGGTCGAATGACTAATCATACTCCTGACCATGTCCTTAAGCGTTCTGTTTCGTCTTTCAGAAACACCATGCATAGTGGGCGAACCCGACATAATGTACTATGGGACGATACCACATTCCTCTAAGAATTTAGCAAATGGTCATGGACATTGTTCACCTGAACCATCATATATGCCAGGGTACTCACCATCACGGTCAGAACTGACGCTCTTAATCCTTTTGTTGAGTTGATTCTCAACTCCAGCCATAAAATTTTTGAACATGTCCAATGACTGTGATTTTTCATGAATGAGATATATGTAACCATATCTAGAATAATCGTCTATGAACGTTATCAAATATTGTTGACCATTCCAAGCCATTGAAGAGACTAGCCCACAAATATCCGAATGAATAAGTTCTAAGACGTCTTGAGTCATGTTGGCCTCAAATCTCCTTTTATCGGTTTGTTTTACCCTTTATGCAATTAACACAAACGTAAAAATTTGTGAAATCTAAGCGATCGAGAATTTTGTCTCACACAAGTCTCTCTATTCTCCATTTGGAGATGTGACATAATCTATTGTTACACCAGAATTTATCCACCACGTGTATCTAGGAACCAAACTTAAATTAACCTCAGAACAAACTAAATTAAGAAGCATACCTTTCTTAGCACGCCAAGCGTGATAATTGGTGCATTACTTTTTCCTATGCCCTTCAGCTCCACAAAAGAAACAACCGTTACCTTCCGAGTTTACCGGTTTCTTTTGTTGTTTCTTATGCAATGTTGTATCCGCAACTTCCTTGTCCCTTTTCTTTTTCTTTCCCTTGCCCTTATCCATAGAGGTAGAGGCCAAGTAAGAAATTTTTGTATTATCATGTTTCACTCTTTCTTCCCGAACACAGTGTGAGATGAGCTCATTCAGAGGCCAAGTCTCTTTCTAACAATTATAGTTCATCTTAAACTGGCTAAACTGTACCGAAAGAGATTTCAAAACTAGATACACAAGCAAGTCCTCGGAGAGTTCAAGGCTCAGTGCTTTTAACCTTGAAACAATGTGAGACATTTCCAGAATGTATTCCCTGATATTTCTTTTGCCTTTATACCTTTTTGAAATTAGGTCTGACAAGAGCGTACCAATTTCTACCTTTTCATTCTTGATAAACCGTTTTTCAATGTCTGCAAGAAAATCCTTAGCTATAGTTATCTTTTCAGATATAGTAGTCCTGAATGCTTCTGGAATGACCTTCTTCATGATCAGCACGCACATGCGATTTGATCTCTCCCACCTTTCCATCTCTTTCTTGTCATCAGGGGTACTCTTATCCGTAAGAGGTGTAAGAGAATCAGTCATTAACGTAAAATCGAGATCCATGACTCCAAGAACTATAAAGAGATTATATTTCCAAGACTTGAAGTTTGAGCCATTTAGCGCTGGAATTGAATTGATGTTGGCTGTGATACTAGCAGAAGTAATAGCTGAACAGAGAATAATAAATAAATAAAGCTCACATAAATTCTAAATAATAATAATAATTCAAACAATAGTAACAAATAACCCCTCTCAAGACACAGAACACTCCATTAATATTTTAAGTTTAGCTAAAAATATTAACTTGTAAGTGATAACTTCATGTAGTAATCAAACACTGATGACAATTAACATGCCAAATAAGAAACCTTCCCTTGGGCTGATTTATTGTTCACATGTAAAACCGAATAATTATCACGTATTTATTGCCACAGAAGCACTTGTAATTCTGTCAAATAATTATCTTCCTTTGGGCCGATAAATATTCACATAAGTTACACGAACACATAACATTTTATATTTCAACACAAACTAGCTTCCACAAGAGTGGTCACTTTGGCGAAATGTTGCTTCAACTAATTCATTTTAAAATAGATAGCATACTAATGATTGAATTTAAAATTGTACCGAATTTAAACCTTAAATTAATTAATAATCAATTAATTTTACGATCCTTAGAAAGAATTGTTTTGAAATTATTTTAACAAAAAAACTGGAAAAATACTCAAAAAAATCTATTTTGAAAATTTTTAAATTAAAAAAATTAATATTACGATCCCTTAAATTAATTTAATAAATTGAACTTTAAAATTAATCCTAAATTAATTTTAATAAAACAATTAAAAAGTTTTATTAAAAGCATAAAATAAAATAAGCGTGAGGGTTGAGATTCCCTAGCCCTCCCAAAGAGCCCACAACCTTTCTCTAATGGTTGTGGGCGATAGCCTTTCTTAATGGTTGTGGGTGAAGCCTAAAGTCATTTAACCATAATTTTTTTAAAATAACTGTACACGGGTCAGATCAAACCCGACTGGCGGTTATGGCCGCCACGGCCTCTCAGAAAGTCGCGGCTAGGCCGCGGCCTTTTCTAGATCCTAAAGTTGGGGCCGCGGCTTCCTTGCAGTCGAGGCCTTGGCCGCGACTTTCTCTGGAAGTCGCAGCCAAGGTCGCGACTTTCTCCTTTGGACAGCCGCGACAAAAGGCCGCGGCTTCCCTTAGCCGTCACGGCTTCTCCTCACCGGTGCAGCAAATCCACCACACCGGTCATCTTCCACCGGCGACGGTGAGGTCGACGGTCGGTTGTTCCAAAACCAAACAAAAAATACTGAAAGATACCAGAAAAATAAAACGTTATTAAATCTAATAATTTTATCAAACAATTATTAAATTCAAGAATACCGTAATGCAAACATAAAAATAACTATAATCATGGATCTAGAATTTAATAGATCAATTCTCAATGATTCAGCATGATTTGCTCTGATACCACTTGTTAGATTCAAAATCCCTCTTCGGTCTAAGCCATATCTTAATAAAACATCAAGATCTCATGTTGGGCACACCAAAAATTAAATCAATATAGAGCGGAAGCGTACTTGAATCCATGACGATAGATCGCTGTTCAAAACTGAGCGGTTGGCCTTTCAGATCTACACGATTTTCTATCCAAGAGTCCTCATTGATCAAGACTCTCAGTTTTCACTCTAACGATGTGATATTAGGGAGAATAGATTGGTTTTCCGTTATCGTGTGACCTGGGGACCATAACCACTTATAAATACTTCATATTTTGGTATTTTTATTTTAGCCCATCATAAAAATAGAAATTACCCTAAAGTCTTTACATATTAAAGGGTCCACAACCTATCAAATACATTAAAACCCTAATTAGCCAAACCTTAATAGATCACTTTTAATTATGTTTAACTTTATTTGACAGTCTGCAACACATAATTATTTTACACATAAATATTAGATTTAAGAACTTTTTGTCATTCCATAGGGTTAAAAATTATGATAATGTGTCATCATTTTATTTACCAATTAGACATTTTGTGATGGACGTTAATTTATTGTAAAGAATAACTATAGAACCCTATCTGTTACTTTTTAAGATAGAAAGTTGAAAATGAAAACTACCTCAAAATTATTTTTTACCCTAGTATATATTTTACTAACACTAGGGGTATAATCGATTCGGTTCGGCTTGATTTAGGGGTATTTTTGGAACCGAACTGCAAATATAATTTTCAAATATTAGAACCAAACCAAACCATCTAAAACCGGTTCATTTCGATTTGGTTTTGCGGTTTTTACCTGCCAGGAAAAAAATATATAAAAAGAGGAAAAAACCAAACCATTTTCTACCAAAAAAAATATATAAAAAATCACATGATTATATTGAAACTGAAGATAATAGGATCAGAAAAATACACTTACAAAATATTATTTATAATATTTTTAGAATAACACCCGTCCATTTGTCTATCTAATATTTATACAATAGAGGTCCGTTGTCATCTTATAGAATAGAATATTGTCTATGTTATTTAAATAAGATAGAAAGAATGTTGAAAGAAATTTTCCTAATATTATCATTGGGCAGTTTACACTTATTTTAAAACAATAATGACAATAGAGGTGACAATTGAGTCGGTTTGACCTACGAAATCGGGTGAATAGGTCTGTTAAAATATGGGCCCGACATTGAATAGTAACAGGACAATTAAGGCCTGCTAGCCATCACGGGCCTTGTGGATATAAAAGTTCATTACGATCTCTAACTAAGTCAGAGAAATCATTCACCTCTGAGTGTTGAGCATCATTTTGTTGCTCTTCATATTCTTATGTTCTTTCTTACTCTCTTATTTTCTGGTTCATCATCTAATTAATGTGCAACGCGTGACAATGTTTTTAGTAGTAGATTTTATAACCTACAAGAAAATTGTTGGGGGTTATGCCCTCAAAGCATGTGTATTGACATTTTGATATGAAATTTAAAGAGCATTACATTTCTCTTATAATTGTTTTTTAAATTATTGTTGAATAATTTATATAAATATCTGAAAATTTCATATTCATTAATGAGACTATGATCTAGTATTAGTACGAGAGGATTAATATCATAGATAATGAATAAAATTATCTACAACATATGGAATCTTTAATGAATAGTTACTAGTACTGTTCACTAAGCATTATGAATGTGTATGATCTATATCTGGATCATTGATGTGGATATACATCTTAGTGAAGATATTTTATATAATAAAATTATTTATGACAGGACCAATGTAAATTAATATCTTTATTAACATGTCGTATATCATAAATATATAATACACATCAATTCGATGATCATATATAGATCAGCCTGAATAATAAATAGTCATGAACTCATATGCATGTTTACTGGATCTTTTGATTCACTCGTTAAACTCTGTTTGTTAATCAGACTATTGATTTTTATTTTTGAGATTCAGTTAAGGAAGAACTTTCCTTTCTTAATGAGAATGTGGAAGAAGATAAAGTTAAAAAAGAAAGCGATCACTTACAAATCAACTTGATTTGTAAGAAAAAAGAGATTTAATGGGGCTAAAAGGCCAGGATTAATTGGCTCAAATCAGGTGATAGGAGCACCAACTTCTTCAATAAAACTGTTCTCAATAGAAATGTTATAAATTAAATAGTTAGATTGAAGGGAAATGATGGTTTATGCCAAGATGATGAAAATAAGATGATTGAGAGTATTAGTTATTATTTTTATGAGAAAAATAGGGGTTTGGGTAACTTTTGTTAAAAATTCAGTTTTTTTTAAATTTGTACAAATAGTCAATATTAAGTAGACTTAGTTAGCTTTTTATTGCTGTTTTACTTTAACTCCATTATTATAAGTGGATTCTGTTTTGATACTTTTGTCAAACAATTATGAACAATGTTAGGTTTGTTGATGAGATAGTTTCTAATTCAGTGATATTTTGCAGATACCTAAAATTTAGGCTATTCCTTCTTTTATTGTTAAAAATCAGTTAAATTACTAATTGAGCCTTATTTTACCGAGAATTTGAAATTTGAGCCTAATTTTTTATTTTAAATCAAATTGATAAGGTCATTAATGTCGGTCATCGCAGCGCGTGACATTTAAAAAATTAAACTTTTAATATAACATTAATCTTTTAATAAAATTGTACAACGCTACGATAACTAAATAAAATTTTTTATTGAAAACTCTTTTTCAATCAACAGGATCCATTATATATTTATAAATTAAATTTACAACATACAAGGTTAAGAATCATATACCTCTTGTAGCCTATATCAAATGTCATCGTAAAAATCGATTGATCCTCTATTCACACGAAATTGTTCCAACGATCAGTAGATTTCGAGATCCATACCAAGATCTTTCAAGTCAATCATCAATGTACTTGGACGTGTGTGGGCAACTAGAATATTACAAGACACTTTTTATGTCTCTAGATGTTCTCAACACATGAGATCTAGAGATTTACTGAGAATGATTTTAGTGAGACGATTATCTAAAAGAACGTGATGATTATTCTTTTACAGATTTGATTAACGTTTGATCATAGAAGAAAATCTCTCTAACACCAATTGTGTTCTCAATTCAACTATTGATTGATAAACTAATGACCTGATCAACTGATTCTCTCCTCTTCTTTCAACAACCAAGGCCATTAGAATAATATCTGTATATATTCTAGATAATGACGTATTAGATTATTAGGGATAAACTAAAATAATATTTAATTATAAAATTAAACATGGCAGTAGGCTCACTCTCCTCTATCAATGATTGATACGTGACAATTACTGCGAATTAAATATTTATTTTAATCAGATAATTATCTAAAAAATAAATATTTATCTAGATATCAGTTAATTCAAAATTAACATATTTGATTATTCCTATCAACTAACGTATCTATTATTTCACAAATAACATATTTAGTTGATTTTAAATTTTTATCTAATAATAATGTAATTATCTAATTTCACAAATCAGATATTCGGTCATACTTATCGATAATTAAAAAAATAAATAATTATTTATATATATAATTTCCAAAAATTATATTTAAATATATAAATCATTCAATCAATTAATTTTTAATTAATTAATCACATATAATTATCTCATAAAAATGTACTTGCCCCAGAATAATTTTTTTTTTGCAAGTCAGACATTTCTCATGTCCTGAAATATTCACACCAAAGATATCGTAGCATAAAGGTGACTTGGAGACTATGAACATATAATCATAAGCTCCAATAAATCAAATTATTAATTTTGAATAATCTTATTTATTAATTCCTTTATTACTCTTATTAATTCCATTAGTAATCTAGTATAAATATAGAATTGCACTCTTAGAGATTATATAATGTATTTACAGAGTATTTTCATGTAGTCCGCTGACATAATTATTTTATGTAATTCTGTCCTTCAATTATTGATTCGTAAATTAAAACTGGTCAAAATTACTATTTAACCCTTCTAATTACCTCTGGATCCTTAAGTACCTTTAATTCAATAGTGAATGGTTAATTTATAATTGTATTCTAAATTTGAGCTCAATAACTAATCAGTTCCAGTATTAACACTTGATGGAACCAATATACTATCCGTTAGGAAAACATAGATTTTAAATCTTGTAAGATCATGTCCCCAGCCATCCACATCACTAAATCTCCAAAGTCACTAGCCTGATTAATAAACAGACCTTAACGAGTAAATCAAAAAATTCAGTGGACGTGTATAGGAGTTCATGACTACTCAAGATTCAAGCTGATCTACATATGATTATCGAATTGATGTGTATTAAATTTTTATGACAGGATGCTAATAAAGATATTAAATCACATCAGTCTTGATATAATCTTATGTTATAAAGTACCTTCACTAAGATGTCTATCCACATCAATTATCCAGATCTAGATCACGCGCATTCATAATGCTTAGTGAACCGTACTAGCAACCATTCATTAAAGATTTCATATTTTAATACGTTGTTGACAATTTTATTCATTATCTATGATCTTAATCCTTTCGTACTAATACAAGATCGTAGTCTCATATGAAAATTTCATATATATTATATACATTATTGAATAATAATTTAAAAGAACAATTATAACAAAAATGTAATCTTCTTTAAATCTCATATCAAAATGTCAATACACATACTTTGAGTGCATAACCTCCAACAATCTCCCACTTTCCCTAAAGCAAATGTGGCATCTCTCTTAATAACATGTTACGTACGTGACCATCGAAGGACTTCACAGGAAGTTTCTTTGTAAAAGGATCAGCCATGTTCTGTTCCGATGCTATCTTCATAATAATCGCATCCCCTCGATGCACGATCTCTCTTACAAGATGATATTTCCTCTCTATATGTTTGCCTCTCTTGTCACTTCTCGGTTCCTTGGAATTTTCTACCACCCTACTGTTATCACAGCACAAGATCAATGGCTTGTCCATGTCTAGAACTACTTCCAGATGAGAATAGAACTTTCTAAGCCATTCTGCCTCGTTCGCAGCTTCACAAGCCGCTATATATTCGGCTTCCAAATGGGAATATGCAATGCTAAATTTTTTAATACTTCACGATACTACAGCTCCTCCATCTAGGGAATACTGCTTATGTCAAATTTTGACTGTCTCTGTCTAATTGAAAATCAGAATCAGTATATCCAGTGAGGTTTAGGGCTCCACCTGAATTAACAAGAATATAGTTTCTCGTTCTTCTAAGATACTTAAGAATGTGCATTACTGCAATCCAGTGTTCCAAACCTGGATTCGATTGATAATGACTGACAATTTTCACTGCATAATAGATGTTCAGTCTCGTTCACAGCATGACATACATGAGACTTCCAACTGCTGAAACATAGTGAACCTTTCTCATATCCTCTTCCTCCCGAGGTGTCTTAGAACATTGTCCTTAGAGAGGACAATTCCATGTCTGGTCGATTGTTGACTTTTCTTGAAATTGTCCATAGAGAATCTCTCCAGCACCTTATCAATATAAGATGCCTGAGAAATTGGCAAGAACTCGTTCTTTCTATCCCTAAGGATTTGGATGCCTAGAACATAGCTCGTTTCTCTTAAATTTTTCATTTGAAATTTTTCAGCTAACCACTTCTTTACTTTTGACAAAGTTTCTACATCATTCCCAATGAGTAGAATATCATCAACATATAGAACTAAGAAAACCACTATCTTATCTTTGGTGTATTTATAAACATGGGCTTCACCATCATTTTGGTCGAAGCCATAAGGCTTTATAATCTCATCAAATGTAAAATTTCAAGATCTGGATACTTTAATCTATAAATGGATTTAAGTAACGTGCATAATTTTTTATGTTGCCCATTTTATATGAACCCTTCTGGTTGCATCATATAGATGCTTTCTTGAAGGGAGTCATTTAGAAAAGCTATCTTGACGTCCATTTGACATATCTCATAGTCAAAACTAGCGGCTATGGACAAAATGATGCGAATGAATTTTAGCATGGCCATAGGGGAGAATGTCACTTCATAATCGACTCTCTCCCTTTGTGTATCGCCATTTGGCTATTAACTTTGCCTTGAAAGTATTTACTTTCCATCTGCACCTCTTTTCTTCTTGAAGATCCATTTACATCCAATGTGCCTGACATCTTTTAGGTGGATCTACAAGTTCCCAGACAGAATTAAAATATATAGATTCCATTTTCTAGATCATGGAATCATGTCATTTCTCCTTTTCAGGATCATTCATTGCTTCTTCATAAGATAATGGATCACCCTTATTAGTGTCTGAACTTTGACATTTTTTCTTCTAATCAAGGCCTGAGAATTCCGAGCGTGAAGCTTCAATTTATATTCGCTCTATCATTTTTTCTCTATTTTCGTTCTAGCACTCTCTCTCCCCTCTCGCTCTGGTAAAGTGGGGGATAAGGAAGAAGAAGGAAAAATGAGTAATTGTTGATGTGTCGTTTGGATAACAATTTAGGATAAACAGCTTTAGAATTAGTGTAACAGACAGATCGTGGTACACGCATGTCGACTTCCGTATGGCATAACTTTTTAAATAGGTGGAACCACGTGGCCCGTAGAGATTTCAAATAGAAGCTTATTTAGAGACCTACAGGTGTGCTAGGGTTTACACATCGTAGCCCAGTTTCAAGTAAAGAAAACATGGACTATGAAGTTTTAGAATTTCTGGAACAGGCGGATCGTGGCGCGCGCATGTCAACTTCCGTAGGGCATAATTTTTTACCTCGGTGGAACCACGTGACCTGTAAGATATAAAATCAAAACATATTTAGAGACCTACAAATGTAAAGGGGATTAATCCTCGTAGCTTAGTTTTGAGTCCAAAAAACAAGGACTATTCAATTTTAGAATTTCTGGAACAGACGGATCATGGCATGCGCATGTCAACTTCCGTAGGGCATAAATTTTGACATAGGTGGAACCACGTGGCCGGTAGAGATCTCAAATTGAAGCTTAATCAGAGACCTACAGGTGGGATATGGTTTACCAATTGCAGCCTAGTTTCAAGTAAAAAAAACACGGACTGTGCAGTTTTAGAATTTCTGGAATAAGATATATGTGGTACGCGCATGTTAACTTCCATAGGGCATAACTTTTGATTCAGGTGGAACCACATGGCCCGTAAGATATCAAATCGAAGGTTATTTAGATACCTACAAGTGAAAAAGGGAATACTCGTCGCATCCTAGTTTCGAGTCCAAAAAGTACAGACTGTGCAGCTTTAGAATTTCTGGAACTAACGGATTGTGGCACGCGCAGGTCAACTTCCGTAGGACATAACTTTTGACATGGGTGGAACCACGTGGCCCATAAGATATCTAATCGAAGATTATTTAGACCCCTAAAGGTGTGGCATGGTTTATCTATCGCAGCCCAGTTTTGGTTAAAAAGAGACACACGCTGTACAACTTTAGAATTTCTGGAACAGACGGATCGTTGCATATAGCAATATCTGTAGGGCATAACTTTTGAAATGGGTGGAACCACGTGGCCCGTACGATATAAAATCGAAGCATATTCAGAGATCTATAGGTGCAATATGGTTTACTCATCGCAGCCTAGTTTCGAGTTCAAAAAACATGGACTATGCAGCTTTAGAATTACTGTAACAAACAGATTGTGGCACGCGCAGGTCATCTTACGTAGGGCATTACTTTTGACATGGGTGGAATCACGTGTCCCGTAAGATATCAAATCAAGGTTTATTCAAAGACCTGCAGGTGTGACATGGTTCAACCATCCCAGCCCTGTTTTGAGTCCAAAAAATACGGACTATGCAGCTTTAGAATTTTTATAACAGATAGATCGTGGCACGCACATGTCAACTTCCATAGGGCATAACGTTTTAAATAGGTGGAACCAGTGGCCCGTAGAGATATCAAACTGAAGCTTATTCAGAGACCTACATGTGTGATAGGGTTATCCATTGCAGCCCAGTTTCAAGTAAAAAAACACAGACTGTGAAACTTTAGAATTTCTCGAACAGGCGGATCGTGGTCTACACGGGGCTCGTGTATCCTG
Source organism: Datisca glomerata (assembly GCA_003255025.1). NCBI lineage: Eukaryota > Viridiplantae > Streptophyta > Magnoliopsida > Cucurbitales > Datiscaceae > Datisca > Datisca glomerata. The sequence goes on from QANY01000999.1 coordinate 78,312, forward strand.
AGTGTAGTCTACATGATGATTACACGAGGCTCGTGTACCCTGTGTGTAGTCTACATGATTACTACACGAGGCTCGTGTACCCTATATATAGTCTACACGAGGCTCGTGTAGACCTCGTTTAACACTGCATCATCACCTTGTATTGATTCTGTACGATAAATGAACTTCAAACAACGTTCCAGAAAAAAGAAAATTAATAAATTCCCAGAAAACTCATGAAATGAAAAACCCATGAAAGAAGGAAGAAGACAAATAAATATTACCAGAAGGAAGAAAATAAAATTTTTACGTGTTCTAGGACAAACAATCTTTGTTGTTGCAAGAAGAAGGAAGAAGATGAAAAAAGATGAAGAAGAAGATGAAAAAGAGGAAAACGAAGAAGAAAACAAGGAAGTAGAAAAAAATGAAAAATGAAGAAGTATAAATAGTGTTGGTAGGAGGTTTTGAGTATAATGTGAGTAGACCAAAATATTTGATTGGACAGCTTGTAAGAATAGCAATTGGGGAAAAAGTAAAAAAGTGAAGGAAAAGTGAGCTCAGGGTCAAGGTAAGTAAAAATTAGTGATATGGTCCATTTCTGTAAAATGGTTAGTTTAGGGGTCCAGTTTAGCAAAAAACCCAAGAAGGAATAAGGGCGGTAAATGCTGACATTCTGAGTTGTCATTCCATATGGTTAAAAATTATAACGATGTGCCGTGATTTTATTTGCCAAGACTTTCTGTTACAGACGTTAATTTATGGTAACAGTATAGCTATGGAACGATAAAAGTGAAACAACAATACAACTATAGAGTTTTATTTTCTACTTCTTAAAATAGAGGGTTGAAAATGAAAATGATCTTAAACTGCAGGGATCACAATTATATATTACCCTATTTGAGTTGCTTCAATTCTGCACATTCTAAGGTAAATGTGTTCTATGACTCGATGCTTCTTTTATCCAATCTTTAGTCAAGGTAAGGAATTTCTTTTGAAATTACATTCTATATTGATGAAAAATTGAGTTAGAATTATTAATTTGTGAAAGAATTTGTAAATTGATATGATAATTAAGAGCTGTATGTTGATGATTTTTCAATTTTAATTAGTTCATAAAAAACTCATCATGTTTGGTTGTATGTTTGATGATACATGAATTAAAACATTACTATACTAAATAAAATCATATAATTGTATATCTCATTGTTGAATATCATTTTTCACATTGTTACTTATCGTATTTTTCATATTGTTGTTTATCACATTTTTTACATTATTGTTGACTATCACATTTTTCACATATTATTACTTATCACATTTTTCACATTGTTGTATATCACACATTTCACGTAGTTGAAGATCACATTTTTACATATTGTCTACTTATGCTTTTGAAGCCTATGAATACATAGCTAATTGTTCTTTTGCAAAACACTACCCAAGTGACAAACTTCATACCTTTTCTCTGACTTTTCTCGAAGTGTTTCAGAAATGAATCGATTCCGGTTTTAATTCACGAAGTTCATTCTCTCTCTTTGTTTTATTGTTAAGGGAAATTTTTAATGATAACATCTTGTGACACACAAACACCCCACCTCCTACTCCGATAGTTCCCCCTACCGTTAACGACAACATCCCACCTCCTCCGCCCATATTCCTTGTTGCTCCAATGACAACACACCACTTCCTCTTATAGTCTCATCTGCCCTCAATGATGACATTTCACCTCCACATCGATGCCACATTCTCCACCTCTACCACCACCAAAGACAGGGCACGCGAGTGTGAGATACATATATCAATAGTCTGATCTAAGTTTTCCGATCATGAACTACAACCCAAATGTAATTTAAATGAATGAATGTAGTGATAATTAAATATTGACATGGACAGTTAAGACGTACAATTTTAAATCTATCAAAATTATAAGATTACACTGGACCGGACCGAGCCAACATTATACACGCCGTACTTTGAGGTTAACGAATAGGAAAGGCATAGATCTTCTCATTGCATACTCTCATCTTTGCTAAGTAAAACAGATTGAAAATAACTAAATGTTCAAATGCTTTTATAGCCACGTAGGAAACTAGTAATAAAAAATGGTCCTTATGTTACCAGAGCATCTAAATTGTATTCTTTCATTATGCATATCAACGAAAGAACGGAACAACTTCTGAATCATACTGAAAATACACCTTCCACAACTTCTTTATTCTCATAATAATTAAAATACTTACTCAAATATTTATTACGTTCAATAACGCAATAAACTATAGGAACCTTAGTGAACCACCTCATGACATACATCGGCATAAATATTGCATAATATGAAATAATCTGAATGACATAGATACACCAACAGTTGCTCAATATGTAGTAAAGGAATGATCTGTAAAAAACACTGAAGACAATGAGATTGAATCTCATAAAAAATGAATCGGAAATCATTTTTAAAGAAAAATTGACGGGTAACTAATAAATCTTATGCGATTGAATACACATAAACACCAATGTCGGAGATGATAAGGAAGAGAGTGGCAAAAGGCAGACCCAAAAGAAATCTCACATCCACAGGATTTACTCTTTCTTCTTCCGCAGGACTTGCTCTTTTTTCTTCCTCAGGCATTGGCATACATTCTTTCTCCATATTCTACTGCTTTTGCTTCCTTAGATCACCAATTTTTTGTAACTCTCTTCCAAAGGCACTCTAAATTTCAAAAGCTGAAAATGCCAATTGGGTGCTGCCCAAAATAAATCATTATAACCCAACAATTGCAAAATAACGTAGTTAAAGAGATTTGGGTGTTGTTCCTTCAAATTCGAAAGTTAACATATCTGGTAAAAATTTAAACTGAATTATAGATGAGAAGTTTATCTCTTTAATGCTTATTTTAAAAGTCAAATTTGAAAGCTTGGATATCTTGTGAAATTTTTAAACTGAGTTATGGATGAGAAGTTTATCTTTTTAATGCTTATTATAAAATTCAAATTTGAAAAATATTATCTTTATAATTTTTAACTCACAATTTAAATTATAATTTAGTTCAATATAATGAGAAGTTCAAATTCAATACTTATCTTAAAAAACTTGATATTATTTAATAGGAATAAATGTGAATCATACTCTGAAGTTTTGACGTTTTTTAGGTGGCTATATGTTTTCTCATGTATGATACATTAATCTTTTTTATTCTAAGTGACTTTGGTATATAGACTTCATATGACTATCCCACAAATCCTGACATGACTGGTGGGGTAAACGTTCTTCTAGTGACCATAGTCATAATCAAACTAAGAATATAGTGAGAATAAACTTAGAAATTTAGTTGAGCCACCGCCACTTAAAAAATAATTACCTTAACTTTTTTCTTTATGATTAGTTATTTTCAAATATATGTTATTCAAAGTTAGGTTGGTAAGATAAAGTTAGTTGATGGCTTAATTGGTGCAAATCTGATATATATATATATATTTAGATATGGATACCTCAAAATTTTATCAGAGTGTTAAATCTAATTTTGTGTGAAATGTCATTTAATAAAATATTAATTAAATTTAATGTATTTGTAGATTTTATTATTAATAAAATAAGGACTAATGTCAATTGATTTGTTGTGCCATAAATCACGTTTGCGTCAAAATGTTAATAATTTTATTCAAAGTATCATTGCACTTAATAATTAAAGATATCGTATTTTATACGGTCTAATACATTAAATATACATACTTTATATTTTGGCTCATATAATAGTCCAAGACTATATGTATTTTTGAAAACTAGTCCAATACTAAAATAAGAAAAGTGGTCCAAAGACTAAAAAAGTAAAAAGTGAAAAAAGACTAAAAGTAAAAAAAGCAAGCCTAATTTTGCCTATAACTAGGGATTAGATCTTCACTTGAGAGGGGAGTCTCTTTGGAGTGGAGAAAATGAAGCCATTTTTCTTAGAGTGAGAAAGAGATGGGTTGGAGTGAGAAAAAAGATGTGATTTTAGAGAGAAGAAGAGATTCTACACTTATATTATTTTCATCTTCTTCCATTCTTTTTCTTAAGGTAGCTTAAAAGTTTTGTACATTTGCTCATAATATATTTTGTTCATCTCTCTTCTTCATATTCATGTAGTTGATATCTTTTGTATTTTTTTTCACACATAAGTTGATTGTTCATTCTTTATCATTTCTCCTACTTTAAATCATAACCCTTTAATTTCATGCATTGATGATTTCTTTACAAAGTTGGATAATGAGATGTCTTTGTCATCAACTCAATTAATGAGGATGATGATAAAGCTTTTGAGGGGTGGAAAAATTAACCCAATGTGAATCAACCATTTAATGGGTTGAAAGTGTACATTTGATGCAAAGATCCCCTAGGATACTTTTCTTTTTAAAATATTATGTTCATCATTTTTGTGACATTTTTTTGAACTAATTATCATTCATGATCATCCCCTTTGCTATTTGATTAGCAATAACTAATAAGTGAAGGAAGAAAAATGATAATTAGTAGACTATGTAGTCAAAATAAAAAAAAGACATATTTATGTTTAAAAAATCTATTATTTTTCACTTTTCTTTCAATTTTTTATCATTTATTTAATAATAATATTATTATTATATCATAATATATTATATTAAAAAAATTAATTATATTTGTTGCATTGCAATAGAGGAAAGTCTTCCTCTGTTGAAGCTGCAATTACCGTGGCTTTTGCATATATATATATATATTAAATTTCTTTTTATTTCTTTTTCTTTCATTTACTACATAGTTTTGTTTTTACTTTATGCTTGCATGTATTATTTTTTATGCATGTTTTATATAATCTCAACATTTTATGCTATCTATAATTTGACATCTTATAACTTTATCTCTATTCTTTTACTTCCTTTTTATTGTAATTATTAACATTTATTTTCTTTACATGTCTATTTATTTAGCATTCTTATATCGCCATACTTATAATGTGATTCTTGCATTATTCCCTTATTACTAGAGTCAATGTTCATGTATGCGTGGATTATAATTTTTACAATTAGATTTAAATTTTGTTACTTCCATTGTTTAGTTTTCACTAAACAAAAGCCGACGATGGACTTTGAGATTTTCGGGATACCAAACTTTTCGAACTACTGAGATGAGGAATTATTCTTGGGATACCGAGAATAATTTTAATAATACTTTGATTTAAAAAGATAGAAGAATACAAAAAATAATTTTTCAATGGTTTTTGAACCACCCATTAAAAGTAATTTATTTTATTCATTTTTATGATGCAAAATGCACTAAATGAAACATTCAAAAATGAATTTCTTTAACATTTGCCTTAAAATAAAAAATTGGATAGCATTTGATTAAATTTAGTGACCATTTTTATATGGGTGTTGTGGGGTGCTAATACTTTCCCCACACACAAACGGCTCCCGAACTAACTTTGAGTTTTTGTAGACCAAAATTTTCATCTTAAAATTGGGTGACCAATCACACCCTAAAATGATTGATGGCGACTCAAAATTAATTTTTCCTGCAAAAATGAATTTTTTAATCGCCGCTCTGTGTCGCGTGCACGTTGTGACAGCTTGGCGACTCCATTGGGGATTAACAATTGATCTAACCATCTTTAGATCAATAGAGAGTCAAGCCAAAATTTCATCGTATGCTATCCTTTTATATTGATTCTTGGTTCGTTTATATGATTTATTATTTTTTTTCTAATTCGTGATTGTAGTTGTACATAAGTTTTTTTACGAAGTATATTTCTTTACATAATTTATACTTTCACACATACACACAAGCCCTATACCCCGGGCTTTCCCTTTAGGATTAGCGAGAATGAGTAGTGGAATGCCTTCGTGGAACTACGGTTCCCGTGCAGGCTCATGAAAGTTCTCACTCAGGTCGACCATTTCGGGATACCGTTTGGGGGCCCATGTTACTCCATTTAGATAACAGTGTGGACAATCTGGGAGCCTATTAAAATATTTTTAGAGCCCAACCACACATGTATTATGTTTTTAGAGCCCATATCATGATCAACGTTAGATTTCAGCTGAAATCAGGATTAATTTTGTGCATGTATATATGTCTTGTGTCACTTAAACATGTCTTTTCTTCATTGTTTTGCTTCTAACTTCATCTTGCTGTTTTGCACACACGCATCATGCTGCGTAATGGGATTGTAAAGAAGTATTCAGTTCATTCATATTTTAGAGACCATGACTCCCACTTCGAGTATGATAGAAGATCAAGTTACGGTAGCCCAATGGTCAGAGGAATCGCAGAAACATAAAGGAGATTGTCTGAAAAAGGAAGATATTGTTCTTCTACCATCAATCACTAAGATAGAGTTCTCACACACTGACTTGGAGAGGTTGAAGAAGATATGAGGGGATTTTTCACCAGAGCAGAAAAGTTTGTTTGTCAGAAAATATGGTCACATAGCTTATATGTTGTATATTGTAGTCAACGTTCCCGTCCTTGAAGCTTTACTGCATTTTTGGAACCCTCGTTATAGATGTTTCACCTTCAAAATAATCGATCTTACTCCCACAATTGAAGAGTATCAAGCACTACTGAATGTCTCGTTGCAAAATGCAGACAAAGTTTATAACTATGAAAAAATGCTCACATTGAAGAGAGTTTTGTCTAAGCTCTTGGGTACTGTCCATGCGTCTGAGATTGAGAAAAGGTTGAAAGTAAAAGGGAAAAATGAGTGTGTGCCATTGGATTACCTCCTAAATCTAACCCAAAATTTTTTGAAGGAGGATAAGGGCATGACTCTTTATGCTCTGTGTATTTATGGCACCGTATTATTTCTAACGATCCAAGGTTATATGGATGATAATGTGATAAAAATGTTCCTTTAAGTCAAACATGGTGTTAACCCTGTTATCCCAATTCTCGTTGAGACTATCCGTTCTTTGAATCACATCCGAGTGTCTGGAAAAGGAAAGTTCATCGGCTCTTCAACTCTTTTGTGTAACTGGATTCTCAGCCTTCTAAGATGTCCCTAGATTTCAAATGTCCTCAAGTTAAGTTCTCAAGTTCATGGATGAAGACGAGGATCCCTATTACAGAATTTGGAATGGTCAAATGGAATCCACAGTTTCCCACAAAAGGGGCTTGGCTCTCATACCTATCCAAGTTGAAAGATGAGGATTTTATTTAGAAAGCCCATTGGATGCCATTAACACCAATGATCTACAGATGTGATGATTTTCAATGGGTTCCGCTCCCGGGACCATGGGGTTATACTAGTTCTGCTCCGCTAATGGCACTTTGTCAATTATACATGAGACAGTTTGTCCCCCCCACGCATGCATTGAAGGATATTGAAGTTAGTTACGATTATCAAGAAATTGAACAAAAACTGCAGTAGCTTATTGGAGCTTGGAAAATAATAAGAAGGATGCGAAATGAGAAGAATCGCATGAACTGCACAAAAGAGTATGAAGCATGGCTTGAGAGTAGAAACAAAATAATTATTGCCTTACCAGTTGAGGATGTACCATCAGCCAAATCACTGGAAGTTCATCAAAAGATTGCTAAAAAGGAGGAGCTAGATGAGTTATATGAGGAGCGTCAAAAAGTTCTAGCCCTCTTGGAAGAAAACAGACGACTAGCAGTCAAGGCGAATTTGTGTGAGAAACACAGAATCGAAGTTGAAGAACGACTGAAAGAGTTACGAAATAAGGTTGAGGATCAGGCGTATCTGAAGCGAAAAAACTCAGAGTTGGGAACTAACACTCGCCAATTGAACTACAAAATTAGAAAGATGGCGGAAGACAATGAGAACTTACGAAGGGTAATCTACGAACAAGAGGATCAAATCGTAAAGTTAGAGAGGAAAAATAAACTGGTACGAGAAATTCTAGAAGAGGTGAAGGGAACTGTTGATAAGAAAAATGCGTACATCGTCGGGTTAGAAGAGCAATATGACGCATTACGATGAATCGTTGATAATTTGCAAGTTGATTTAGAGAATCAGAAAGTTAAGAAGACAACCGGGACTTGGGTCATTTTGGTCGTCTTGTATGAACTCATATTTTAAAGTAATGTAATTGACTCCTACATACTCAAATGTAGTGGATGGCTCTACTAATTGAATGAAATTGATTACTTTAGAACTTTCACTTTGCGCAGTATCATTTCTCATGCATAAATTTACTCTCATTATTTCTTCTTTTTATTAGCAAAAATCTACATCTCATTTCTTTATTTTTATTTATTTTAAGAAATTTTTCAAAGATAGCCCGACAACTTCGACATCTATATCGAACTCGAGCTCAAGTTAAGGTCATGGACAAGCAAGAAAGAGAGCAATTGCGAGAGGAAATGAAGGAAGAGATTAGGGAGCTAAAAGAGCAAATGGATAAAGTTCTCGAACTCCTCGCCGCAAGTAAGGGAAAGGCCTGTTTTGAAAATCCGCAAGGGGCTCAATCATCACAAAATCAACTGCGAAACGATACTCCACTTTACCCTCCTGGGTTCACTCCAACCTATCAACGTCAGGTTGACCAGTTTCAGCATACTTCACTACCAATAAATATCCAGCATCATCCATTTCCCAATGTCCAGGAAACAATGCAGACAGGGAAAACTGGGTACAACCCATCCGCAATGACATGTGGTCACAACCAAGCTTTCACTCCACAAGACGAACTCACTAATGAGCCAATCATCGTAACTGATGTTGATGACCCAAAGATGCAGAAGCCTATTACCAAGCCAAGTGACGACCCACGATCGAAAAACAAATTGGACTTTCTAGAGGAGAGATTACGTGCTATTGAAGGATCTGATGTATACGGTACCATTGATGCCACCCAATTATGTTTGGTCCCTGATGTGAACATCCCACATAAATTCAAACTACATGAGTTTGAAAAATATGATGGTAGTACGTGCCCCAGAAGTCACCTTATTATGTACTGCAAAAAAATGGCTGCTTATGCAAATGATGATAAGCAGCCGATTCATTTCTTTCAAGATAGCCTGATGGGGGCCGCATCTCTTTGGTATATCCAATTGGATAACCAACATATTCAATGATGAAAAAATCTAGCAGATGCTTTTTTAAGACAATATAAGTACAATAAAGACATAGCCCTTGATCGTTTGGACTTACAAATGATGGAGAAAAAGCCCGCAGAAGGCCTTAAAGAATATGCACAAAGGTGGAGGAATTAGCTGCTCAGGTACACCCGGCATTGTCAGACAAGGATATGGCTGGAATGTTTATTAACACCTTAAGACCTCCATTCTATGACAGGATGATTGGAAACGCTTCAAACAACTTCTCTGACATCATAGTGATCGGTGAAAGGATTGAGTACGGGATAAAGAATGGAAGAATTTTGGAAATCGTATCAGATACATCATCAGTAAAAAAAGGGCCTCCATTGAAGCGAAAAGAAGGGGATGTACAGATGATCAATTCCGGGTACCCATCATAAGTTGTGAACCCGGGATCAGGATTTCTAAAGTATAGTGAGGGGCCCAAATCTGTGACATTATATGTGGCAAATACCTCACAAATTTCATACAATTATCACTCTCGACAATCAACATTTCAAAACAACCCCAGACCCTGTTTCAGACCACCGGCTCACCAAGAAAATGTTGGTTAGACTGATCAGCCTCTGAGGGGAAGTAGAAATAATCAACGTTTTATCTAATATGATCAAATCCCCATGTCATATTCAGAACTCTTACCTTAATTGATATGGAATAATCAATTGGTGCCAATTCCTTATGAACCTCTACAACTACCATACCCAAGGTGGTATGATCCGACTGCTCGTTGTGATTATCATGTTGGTGCAGTGGGACATTCAACTGAGAATTGCACGACATTAAAAGGTAGAGTACATGCACTGATCAAGGATAGATGGTTAAATTTCAAAAAGGCTAATGGGAATCCAGATATCAATTCCAACCCTCTACCAAATCATGGGAATCCTGCCGTAAATGCAATTGAGGAATATTTTTCATATGGAAAGAGAGACGTGGAAGATGTGAGCACGTCAATGGAAACACTTTTCCATCTTCTTTCTAGAGCAGGGTACACTCACCCAACACGCTCGGAGGATGAGGACATTTCTAGGAAGCCTATGCATGACTTCGATTGTTTGTTTCATAAAAAGGTGAGGGGGCATACAATTGAGGAATGTGCTGATTTTAAAAGGGAAGTGCAGAAGTTGTTGGATACAAAGATACTTACAATAAGTCATAAAGGAGAAAGGTAATACTAAGAATATGACTCTTTAGTCCTCATGATAACTAAAGAATCAACTAAAGTCAATGTTGAATGTCGTCCTATATCCCAAAACCTCTCACAATATATTACGAGAAAAAGTCAACTCACGCCACTATGTCTTATGCTCTGATGCCTATCACCATTCAAATACCGGGTGCTTCGCTTACAAAGATTCAAGAGCAGTACCATGGACGTACGTATATAAGGTTATTACAAGAAGAAATGACAAAACTCAAGAGCTAAATCCATTTGACCTCGATCTCCCCATAAATAATATTTTAGGAGTAGGTGGGATGACGAGGAGTGGCGGATGCTACACGCCATAAGTTTTGAAAACGGATAAAAGCGATGAGTTTGAAAAGCAAAGGAAAGGGAAGGCCAAAGAAGGCGACAATGGTCATGAATTCCAAGGAGAAATACATGGCGGCCAAGTGATAGACCCAGATATAATAAGAGGTACGAAGAAAGAAAGAGCAGTGTCTGAAGAAAAAGTATGTGAATTTTTGAAGCTCATCAAGCAAAGCGAGAACAACTTAATCGCTTACCTGCTCGCATATCTTTAATGTCACTCTTTCTGAATTATAAACCACATCGCCAAGCATTATTGAAGGTTTTGAATCAAGCATATGTCTGTCATGACATTACGGTGGAGAAGTTGAGTGGAATTGTGGGAAATATTACCGCACCAAATTTTATCACTTTCATAGATGATGAAATCCTTGCCGATGGTACCGAACACACCGGAGCTCTACATATATCCATGAAATGTGGGAATTATGTTGTCGCAAAAGTATTGATTAATAATGGATCGTCTCTAAATGTAATGCCACGATCCACACTAGCAAAGCTCCCTGTGGATCCAACACATATGCAATTGAGCATGATGATAGTAAGAGCATTTAACGGTACCCGAAGAGAAGTAGTCGGAGACATAGAGATACAAATTTGAATCGGGCCATGTTTTTCAATATTATTTTTCAAGTGATGGACATAAATCCAGCATACAATTTTCTTTTAGGTCGACCATGAATTCACTCTATCGGGGCTGTACCGTCTTCATTACATCAGAAGCTGAAATTTATAATGGATCATAAACTCATTTGTATATATGGGGAAGAAGATTTATTGGTATCTAAGCCGGCTACCATGCAGTATGATGAGGCGGCAGAAGAAGCATTGGAGTGCTCATTTCGATCATTTAAGATTGCGAACACTACATTTGTTGCTAGTGGGAAACTCACTCCAACATCAAGCTTATCAAAAGCATCTCATATGGTGGAAAAATTGATGATAAAAGGGGATATAAGCCAGGCAAAGTACTCGGGGGTAAGCATCAAGGCATAAATAAGTTAATCGAGTGGGACAAGAATGAACAAAAGTTTGGGCTTGGATATATACCGACCAAGGCTGATAGAAGGAGAGTGGAAGCTCAAAAGAAAGAAAAGAGGATTGCTAAGCTCGAAAATAGGGAATTCGATATGGAAATGGAGATCATACCCCATATTTCTAAATCCTTTAGAAGTTAGGGAATTTCATTCGAAGAACCGGTTATAGTATAGCAGTACAACCTTGAAGATGATATCGCCGAGCTTTCAATATCCGTAATCTTGGGAAAATCATCAAGTGCAAGTACAGAGGACTTGGTTTCTCGATACGATTCAGATCATGAACTTAACAATTGAGACGTCACCGAACTACCAGTGTTTCTCGAGAATTTTCAAGAGTAATGTGTTCATGCCAAAATTCTAATGATCCCAAATGCCTTAGGAATTTCAGCGTTATCGGCCTATGTTCTCGTCTATTTCATGTCATCTCTTTGAATGAAAATCTAAAAACTTGTTTCATCTCCTTTTGCTAATGATAATTATAATTCCAGTTCTTTTTATTCTTCCTTTTATGTCTACCTTTTCCATTTATGAAATGTTGTTCATACTCATGCATTGTTTATTTATTTTTTTTTCTCGCCTTCTTTTCATCCAATAATCCGATTCAGGTTCGAGAACTGTGATTTTGAAAACAAGTGCATAAGCAATAACTTTGACAATCTCATTCTTAGCGTAGAGTCAGATGAAAGTGACGAGGATAATTTTGAACCATCTCCGGAAATGTTAAAAATGGTAGAGGAGGATGAAAAAATGACTCAACCATATCAAGAGTTAACGGAGGTGATAAATTTGGGATTGGAGGGAGAGACGAAAGAGGTCCAAATCGGCACTTCTATGATAAGCCAAGGCCACCGAAAATTAATTAACTTACTCAAAGAGTATATTGACGTCTTTGCATGGTCTTACCAAGATATGCCAGTCTAGACACTGATATCGTGGTTCATCATTTGCCACTTATGCCCAAAAGTAAACCAGTGCGACAAAAGTTGCGGAAAATGAAACCAGACATGCTGGTAAAGATCAAAGAAGAAGTTAAAAAGCAAGTAGATGCGAGTTTTCTAGAAGTAGCAAAATACCCTGAATGAGTTGCTAACATAGTCCCAGTGCTGAAGAAAAATAGGAAAGTAAGGGTGTGCATCGATTATAGAGACTTAAATCGGGCAAGCCCCAAGGATAATTTTTCATTGCCCCATATCGATGTCTTAGTAGATAACACTGCAGGACATTCAACTTTCTCTTTCATGGATGGTTTTCGGGTTATAACCAAATCAAAATGGCTCCTAAAAACCGTGAAAAGATGACTTTTATAACTTTGTAGGGTAAATTTTGTTATAAGATTATGCCATTTGGTCTAAAGAATGCAGAGGTGACTTACCAGCGGGCAATGGTAACACTGTTTCATTATATGATGCATAAAAAAATCGAAGTGTACGTTGATGATATGATTGCCAAATCACGTCAAGGAAAAGATCATACAGTTATTCTACGTAAACTATTTGGACGGTTGAGAAAATTTCAGTTAAAACTTAACTTGACAAAATGTACATTCATAACGTCTTCAGGGAAACTATTTGGTTTTTTCGTGAGCAAGGAAGGAATGAAAGTTGACCCTAACAAGGTTCGAGCCATCATTGATATGCTGCCACCTCAAACTCAAAAGGAAGTTAGAGGTTTCATGGGGAGATTAAATTACATAGCCCGTTTCATCTCACAGCTAACTACAACTTGTGAACCTATCTTTAAACTTCTTTGTAAAAGTGATATAGAAGGATGGAATGATGATTGTCAAATTGCTTTTGAGAAGATCAAGCAATACTTGTAAAATCCACCTATACTTGTTCATCCAACTCCAGGGCGTCCACTCATTTCGTATCTTACAGTAAGATAAAAATCCATGGGTTGATTACTTGGTCAGCATGACACTTCTGGAAGGAAAGAACAAGCAATACACTCTTTAAGCAAAAGGTTCACAAATTATGATGTTAATTATTCGATGTTGGAGAAAACGTGTTGTGCATTGGCTTGGGTTGCTCATCGGCTTAGACAATACATGTTATACCACACCACTTGGTTAATTTCAAATATGGACCCTATCAATTATATCTTTGAGAAACCGTCACTTTTCGGACATATTGCTAAATGGCAAATGTTACTCATAGAATATGATATTGTCTATGTCACGAGGAAGTCAATAAAAGGAAGCGTACTTGCTGATTATCTGGCAAATCAACCAATGCAAGATTATGAGCCTATGAAGTTTGATTTCCCTAATGAGAGTGTTTTAGTCATATTCAAAAATGAAGAAGAATCTGCAGACCCAGAATTGTGGACAATGTTATTTGATGGTGCATCTAATGATGTAGGACATGGAATTTGGGCAATCCTCATATCACCTGAAGGAAATTTTTTTCTATTCACGGCAAAAATATGTTTTGACTGTACAAATAATGTGGCAGAATATGAGGCATGTTCCATGAGAATTCAAGCAGCTTGTGATATGAAGATAAATAAGCTTTGAGTGTACGGAGATTCGCTATTAGTGACACGACAACTAAATGGAGAATGGGAAGCTAGAGACTCCAAATTGGTACCTTACAACAAACATATAACTAAGCTAAGCCAAACTTTTAAAGTAATCTCATTTGACCATATACCCAGAGAGGATAAACAAATTGCAGATGCACTGGCAACTCTAGCATCCATGTTCACCGCAGACTTTAAGGAAGAAGTGCAACGCATAAAAATTGAGAAGCCAGATTTTCCTGCTCACTGTATGAGTATTGAAGAAGAGCCATACACAAAACCATGGTATTATGACATCAAGTAGTATATAAAGAAAGGAGAATATTCATCCAAAACTTCTGAGAATGATAAACGCACTATTAGAAGATTGTCCATGGATTTTTTCTTGAATGGTGAAATACTTTACAAAAGAAACCATGATATGGTGCTCTTAAGATGTGTTGATGCAGGGGAAGTGAATCAGATCATAGAGGAAGTTCATGAAGGAATTTATGGAGTTCATGCTAATGGATATATGATGGCCAAACAAATCTTAAGAGCAAGATATTATTCGTTCACTCTAGAATCTGACTGCATCAAGTACGCCAAGAAATGTCATAAATGTCAAATTTATGCGGATAAAATTCACGTACCCACATCTCCTTTACATGTAATGGCCGTGCCTTAGCAATTTTCTATGTGGGGCATAGACTTCATTGGTTCCATCACACCCAAAACCTCTAACGGGCATCGTTTCATTTTAGTCTCTATAGATTATTTTACCAAATGGGTGGAGGCAAGTTCTTATTCGAGTGTAGCCAGAAGTGGAATTGTTAAGTTTATTAAAAAGGAGATAATTTGTCGATATGGTCTACCTGGAAGGATCATCACAGATAATGGGACAAATTTAAATAACAATATTATGAAAGAATTATGTGAGCAATTCAAAATTAAGCATCATAATTCATCTCCTTATCATCCGAAAATGAACGGAGTAGTGGAAGCAGCCAATAAAAACATAAAAAGGATCATAGAGAAGATGATGGAGGTTTATAAAGATTGGCATGAGATGCTCCCGTTTGCACTGCATGGGTACCGCACATTAGTCCGAACATCAACTGGGGCAACACCATTCTCTTTGGTATATGGTACGGAAGCGGTCCTTCCAATTGAGGTGGAAATTCCCTCCCTCAGAGTCTTAATGGAGGCGAAGTTAGAAGAAGTAGAGTGGGTACATACACAATATGAGCAATTGAATTTCATCGAGGAAAAAAGATTGAATGAATTATGTAGAGGGAAATTATATCAAAGAAAAATGATGCATGCATATGAAGAAAAATTGTGTCCTCGATGTTTCTGAGAATGAGACTTGGTGTTAAAAAAGATACTCCCATATCAAAAGGATCACCAGGGGAAGTGGACCCCAAATTATGAAGGACATTTCATTATCAAGAAGGCTTTCTTGGGAGGAGCTATCATGCTAACAAATATGGATGGAGATGATTTACCGCATACAGTTATTTATGATACAGTCAAGAAGTACTTCGTTTGACCGCTCTAAGTATGAAAAAAATGAAGTTAGGTAATAAAAATGTTAAAAAAAAAAGCTGTCTTGATTACTGAAGAAATTCTTCCTCCATTTATTTTTTCTTTTTTTCCAAACCATCGTTTGTAAACATTGTTCATCAATGAATAGCCTTTTTTTCTTTCTCAGTTGACAAATACATATACTTCATCTTCTCCTTATTTCCATTATTTCGTTGACATGGAGCCAAATACTGGGACATAAACTAATAAATAAAGATGTATCATTTTCCTAAAAGTATGATTGATACTTCATTGCGAGTCCATAATCCTAGGCCAAGTGATTGTTCTAAAGGGTGTTGGATATGGCTAAAAATCACTATATAATTTTCTTATAAAGGTTCACAATCATGCATAGCATGCATGCATTCAAAATCACTACTTTATATTTATGTTCAAGAATTACAATGCATATACATGTACCACATTAGTTGTTCTGACAAATTTAGGTGCATGAATCACTTAATGATATTCTTTTAAAATTCACACATGACTTTCCAACATTTAAAGCATGCATTAGTCTAGCTTTTGTTGTGATGAGACGTGCATAAGTCAACTTCAACATCAATTAATAGGGTTAAATCAAACCTGAATTGAGTTGAGGTCGAAGCCCGGTGTCAGCACCTGGTTCATTTATGTTTCAAATATCTTCCGTTAAATCAAACCCGACTTGGTCGCGGTCGAAGCCCAGTGTCAGGGCCTGGTCCATTTCAATTAATATGGTTAAATCAAACCCGCATGGAGTCGAGGTCAAAACATGTGTCTATCCAGGTCCGTTTTCCTTTCAAATATCTTAGGTTAAATTAAACTCGACTTGGTCGCGGTCGAAGCCCGGTGTCAGCGCCTGGTCCATTTCAATTAATATGGTTAAATCGAACCCGAATTGAGTCGAGGTCGAAGGTCGGTGTCAGCGCCTGGTCCATTTCAATTAATATGGTTAAATCGAACCCGAATTGAGTCGAGGTCAAAGCCAGGTGTCAACACCTAGTCCATTTCTGTTTCAAATATCTACGATTAAATCGAACCCGCACTGAGTCGAGGTCGAAGTCTGTGTCTATCTAGGTCCATTTTTCTTTTAAATATCTTCGGTTAAATCAAACCCGACTTGGTCGCGGTCGAAAGCCGGTATCAGCGCTTGCTCCATTTCAATTAATATGGTTAAATCGAACCCAAATTGAGTCGAGGTCAAAGCCAGGTTTCAGAACCTAGTCCATTTCTGTTTCAAATATCTACGGTTAAATCGAACCCGCACTGAGTTGAGGTCGAAGCCTGTGTCTATCCAGGTCCGTTTTCCTTTCAAATATCTTCGGTTAAATCGAACCCGACTTGGTCGCGGTCGAAGCCTGGTGTCAGCGCCTTGTCCATTTCAATTAATATGGTTAAATCGAACCCAAATTGAGTCGAGGTCGAAGGCCGGTGTTAGCGCCTGGTCGATTTCAATTAATATGGTTAAATCGAACCCGAATTGAGTCGAGGTCAAAGCCAGGTGTCAACACCTAGTCCATTTCTGTTTCAAATATCTATGGTTAAATCGAACCCGCATTGAATCGAGGTTGAAGTCTGTGTCTATCTAGGTGCATTTTTCTTTTAAATATCTTCGGTTAAATCAAACCTGACTTGGTCGCGGTCGAAGCCCGGTATCAGCGCCTGGTCCATTTCAATTAATATGGTTAAATCGAACCCGAGTTGAGTCGAGGTCAAAGCCTGGTGTCAGTACCTAGTCCATTTCTGTTTCAAATATCTATGGTTAAATCGAACCCGCACTGAGTCGAGGTCGAAGCCTGCATCCATCCAGGTCTGTTTCCTTTCAAATATCTCGGTTAAATCACCCTGCATTGAGCGAGGTCGAAACTTGTGTCCATCCAGGTCCGTTTTCCTTTCAAATATCTTCGGTTAAATCGAACCCGACTTGGTCGCGGTCGAAGCCCGGTGTCAGCACCTGGTCCATTTCAATTAATATGGTTAAATCGAACCCGAATTGAGTCGAGGTCAAAGCCAGGTGTCAACACCTAGTCCATTTCTGTTTCAAATATCTATGATTAAATCGAACCCGCACTGAGTCGAGGTCGAAGTCTGTGTCTATCTAGGTCCGTTTTTCTTTTAAATATCTTCGGTTAAATCAAACCCGACTTGGTCGCGGTCGAAGGCCGGTATCAACGCCTGGTCCATTTCAATTAATATGGTTAAATCGAACCCGAATTGAGTCGAGGTCGAAGCCTGGTGTCAGTACCTAGTCCACTTCTATTTCAAATATCTATGGTTAAATCGAACCCGCACTGAGTCGAGGTCGAAGCCTGCATCCATCCAGGTCTGTTTCCTTTCAAATATCTCAGTTAAATCACCCTGCATTGAGCGAGGTTGAAGCCTGTGTCTATCCAGGTCCATTTCACTCCCATTCCACTTCATAGAGCCTTATTTAGTCGAGGTTTCTATTCCCCAATTTCATATATTTTTTCCTTATACCAATCAAAATATTTATCTACACCTTTGTACACCTTCTGAGATCAGAATCGTGCTCAAAGGGGGGCAACTGTAGATACCATATTTTATCCGGTCTAATACATTAAATATACATACTTTATATTTTGACTCATATAATAGTCCAAGACTATATGTATTTTTGAAAACTAGTCCAATACTAAAATAAGAAAAGTGGTCCAAGGACTAAAAAAGTAAAGAGTGGAAGCCCTAATTTTGCCTATAAATAGGGATGATGTCTTCACTTGAGAGGGGGGTCTCTTTGGAGTGGAGAAAAGGAAGCCATTTTTTTAGAGTGAGAAAGAGAGGGGATGGAATGAGAAAAAGATGTGATTTTCGAGAGAAGAAAAGGTTCTACACTTCTATTATTTTCATCTTCATCCATTCTTTTTCTTAAGGTAGCTTAAAAGTTTTGTACATTTGCTCATAATATATTTTGTTCATCTCTCTTCTTCATATTCATGTAGTTGATATCTTTTATATTTTTTTCACACATAAGTTGATTATTCATTCTTTATCATTTCTCCTACTTTAAATTTTAACCTTAGTTTCATGCATTGATGATTTCTTTACAAATTAGATAATGAGATGTCTTTGTCATCAACTCAATTAATGAGGATGATGATAAAGCTTTTGAGGGGTGAAAAAATTAACTCAATGTGAATCAACCCTTTAATGAGTTCAAAGTGTATATTTGATGCAAAGATTCCCTAGGATAATTTCTCACACATAACAATGCATAAAATAGAGAGTAAAACCTCTATACAAGATTATGCAAATATATAAGTTTTGAAATTTTCAATTTTCCTACAAGTCTTTTCTTTTTAAAATATTATGTTCATCATTTTTATGACATTTGTTTGAACTAATTATCATCCATGATCATCCCCTTTGCTATTTGATTAGCAATGACTAATGAGGGAAGGAAAGAAAAATGATAATTAGTAGACTAGGTAGTCAAAATAAAAAATAAACTTATTTATGTTAAAAAAATCTATTATTTTTCATCACTTTTCTTTTCTTTCAAATTTTTATCATTTATTTATTTAATAATATTATTATTATTACTCTTAATATTATTACTATTATTATTATATCATAATATATTATATTAAAAAATAAAAAAAATTATATCCGTTGCATTGCAACATAGGAAGCTTTCCTCTGTTGCACACAGTTGCAACAGAGGAAAGTCTTCCTCTGTTGCAGCTGCAATTACCGTGGCAATAAGGAAGGAGAATCCTTACAAGAGTACACCCACATGTTCAAAGATGAAATGGTGAAAGTCAAAAACTGTGATGATCGGGTGGCCAGACTGGCTTTTAGGAGAGGATTGAGACCAAATTCACCCTAGCTACAAAGATAAGGATAAGTTTTATTCTTTCCATAGAAGCAGTGTGCATTACACTAGAGATTTCTTCCAACTCAAAGATTATATTGAAGAACTTATAAAGGATGGATATATGCTCTGATTTGTGAGTAGAGACTAGCAGAAGCGGGAGATAGAGAAAGAAGATCGTGGTGATGAAAAGCGTGACAATGAGAAACAGCCTCTTCGTATTGTCAGCATTGTCATTGCATTGACAGAACAAGAAGGAATAACAAGGAAAGAGAGGAAGCAGTACTGTAAGAAGCTGATGTTGGAGAAGCGCATGGAGAACCACTCATTTGATGACGGGAACCTCCTGTTAATATTTAAGGATCTAGATCTCGAAAATGATGGACATCATAACGATGCACTTGTAATTTTGATACAGGTCGGTAATTGCCTGTTGAGAAGAGTTCTGGTAGATGATGGAAACGTGGTTAACATTCTTTACTAAAACACGTTAAAAATGATGTCCATGGGAGATTAGAAGCTGCAGGGAACCACACAACCGTTGATAGATTTAATGGAGCTATCAGCTACTCGGAGGGGATCCTTACTCTCCCTGTAAGAGTTGAGCCATTTAATCATATGACTGAGATACTTCATCCTCATACAATGCCATTCTAGGAAGAACGTGGCTGCATAAGATGAAAGCTGCACCGTCAACCTTCTAACAAGTGTTGAAGTACCCCTCACCGGAGGGAATAAAAACCATCAAGGGAGACCAAGCTTTAGCCCGCATTTATTCTATAACATCATTATATTCAGCCAAGAAAAAGTGCACAGAAGAAGCAAAGCTCAGACAGCCAAAGGAAGCAACTCAATAGCAATCAAAGGGCAAAGGGTCAGACGGCCTGAGATACGAGGCAGGGGAATTTCTTAGAAGAAGAAACGTAGAAGATGACAAACATTGGCCCCTGCCTCGAGCAAGCAGAAAAAGACATTTTGATCGATTTCCTACAAAGGAATAAACATGTTATTGCTACTACTGCAGAAGAAATGCCTGGGGTTCCATAAGAGATTATATACCACAGGTTGAACACTAATCCAGCAGTAAAACCAATAAAGGAGAAGAAAAGGAGTTTCACACCGGAACAAATAAAGCAATAAAAGAAGAAGTAGGTAAGTTACTGGACGTATGGTTCATTAGAGAAGTTGACTACCTGGAGTGGCTGGCCAATGTGGTGATGGTGCGAAAAAAGAATGGCAAATGGAGAATCTGTGTGGATTTCACCGACTTAAACAAAGCTTGTCCAAAGGATGACTATCCGCTTCCCAGAATTGACCAAATGGTGGACGCCACATCTAGACATGAACTAATCAACTTTATGGACACTTACTCCAGATATAACTAAGTTAAACTGTTCTAACCTGATCAAGAAAAAAACTTATTTTATTACTGAATATGGCATATATTGTTATAAAGTAATGCCTTTGGGCTGAAAAATGCATGAGCACATACCAGAGATTGGTGAACAAATTATTCCAGAGTCAGATCGGGAGAAATATGGAGGTGTATTTGAATGACATGTTGGTAAAAGGCAAAGAACGAACGACCATATCCAAGATCTATTGGAGGATTTCTCGGTCCTAAGAAAGAACTCAATGAAGCTGAGCTCGAAGAAGTGTACTTTTGGCATAGCTGTAGCGAAATTCCTTGGCCACTTGAAAACTCGGTGGGGGATAGAAGTTACCCAAACTAGGTGAAGGCTATAATGGAGAGGAAATCCCCGAGGAATAAAAAGGAAATTCAAGGATTGACTGGGAGGCTCGCAGCACTCAATAGGTTTATTTCCAAATCAACAGATAAATGCAAGTCGTTCCTTGATAAGCTGAGAAAGACCTCTACAGATGAGGAGTGTGAAAAGACCTTTAACAGAATCAAGGAGTACTTAACAACGCCCTCACTACTCTCAAAACCAATGCCTGGAGAGCAACTCCTCTTATATGTTGCAGTTTTAGAAAGCAGTTGTGAGTGTTGTGCTCATTAGATAAGAAGAAAAGAAGAAGATGCCCATCTACTTCGTGAGTAAAATCTTGGTGGCAGCAGAGATGAGATATAAAAAGATGGAAAAAATGGTACTGGCTATTATAACTGCCACAAGGAATCTCAGACCTTATTTTCAAGGACGCAACATTAGAGTATTGACGGAAACACCTGTTAGAATTCTACTGCACTTCTCAGAGATGAGTGGAAGAATGGAAAAATGGGCGATCGAATTAAACCAGTATGAGATCAGCAATGAACCAAGAACTTCAATCAAGGGGCAATTGTTAGCAGATTTCGTCAAAAATTTCACTGGAGAAGTGATTAGTCCAGAGTAGCCTTAAGAAATTAGAGGACGAGTTTTGGAAACTATATGTTGATGGCGCTTCTAACAATAAGGGAGCTGGAGCTGGGTAGTGGTGCAAACCCCATTTGAAGAAATGTTAGAACATTCTATCTCATTTGGATTCAATACATCGAATAATGAGGCTGAATATGAAGCGCTAATAGCTAGAATATCATTGCTTCGAGAATATGAGGTAACCAACGTGAAAATATTTTATGAGGTAACAAATGGAATTGGGTAGAGGGCCTACCGGCTGTATTGTGAGCATATAGAACTACTTTTAGAGAAGCCACCAGAGAAACACCGTTCCTTAGCATTCAGGGAAGAAGCCATAATTCCTGTCGAAATTGAAAGCACAATAGTGAAATCAGAGTTAAATGAGCAACACAATGATGAACTTCTCAAGAGAAGACTAGATTAATTGGATGAACGAAGAGAAGTTTCCTTGGTCAGAGTAGCGTGTTATAATCAGAAAAGAAGATCATATTTTCATAAAAGAATGAAGAAACGGGAATTCCAAAAAGGGGATCTAGTCCTAAGAAAAGTCTTTCAATTAGAGGGAAAGTTCGGGCCAACTTGGGAAGGACCATACATCATCAGTGGCATTGGAGGAACTAGGTACTACTGTTTGACGATAGAGGAAGGAGAAGACCTGGCAAAACCATGGAATGTGTTTCATTTAAAAAAGTACTTTGTGTAATTATGTTTTTATAGCGAATATTTCTCCCCATGGTTTTTTCCCGTAAGGGTTTTCCACGTAAAAAATATTTGGTGTTAACTCTCTAACTCTTCTTCCTAGAAAACACAGCAAGGGACTAAGGGTGTAAGTCCTTGGGAGGGGCAATTCGTAAGTCCTACTCTCAGAAGGAACAAAGGGCACAAGTCATTGGGAGGGACAACTTATAAGTCCTACTATCAGAAGGAACTAAGGGCGCAAGTCCTTGGGAGGGATAGTTCATAAGTCCTAGTCTCAGAAAGAACTAAGGGCGTAAGTCCTTGGGATGGGCAATTCATAAGTCCTACTATCAGAAGGAACTAAGGGCGCAAGTCCTTGAGAGGGGCAATTCATAAGTCCTACTCTCAAAACAAACTAAGGGTGTTAGTCTTTGGGAGGGGCAACTCATCAGTCCTACTCTGAGAAGGAACTAATGGTGTAAGTCCTTAGGAGAGGCAACTCGTAAGTCCTACTCTCAGAAGGAACTAAGGACGTAAGTCCTTGAGAAGGGCAACCCATAAGTCCTACTCTTTGCAGCCTAAAGAAATTAGAGGACGAGTTTTGAAAACTATATGTTGATGGCGCTTCTCACAATAAGGGAGCTGGAGCTGGATAGTGGTGCAAACCCAATTTGGAGAAATGTTAGAACATTCTATCTCATTTGGATTCAATGCATCAAACAATGAGGCTGAGTATGAAGCACTAATAGCTCGAATATCATTGCTACGAGAATATGAGGTAATGAAAATATTTTATGAGGTAATAAAGGGAATTGGGTAGAGGAGCTACCAGTTGAACTATTGGCGTACAGAACTACTCTTAGAGAAGCCACCGGAGAAACACCGTTCCTTAGCATTCGGGGTAGAAGCGATAATTCCTGTCAAAATTGAAAGCCCAATAGTGAAATCAGAGTTGAATAAGCAACACAATGATGAACTCCTCAAGAGAAGTCTGGATCAATTGGACAAACGAAGAAAAGTTACCCTAGTCAGAGTAGCGTGTTATAATCAGAAAAGAAGATCCTATTTTCATAAAAAAATAAAGAAACGAGAATTCCAAAAGGGGATCTAGTCCTAAGAAAAGTCTTTCAATTAGAAGGGAATTTTGGGCCAACTTGGGAAAGACCATACATCGTCAATGGCATTGGAGGAACTGGGTACTACTACTCGATGATAGAGGAAGGAGAAAACCTGGCAAAACCATGGAATGCGTTTCATTTAAAAAAATACTTTGTGTAGTTATGATTTTATAGCGAATATTTCTCCCCGTGGTTTTTTCCTGTAAGGGTTTTCCACGTAAAAAATCTCTGGTGTTAACTCTCTAACTCTTCTTCCTGGAAAGCACAGCAAGGGACTAAGGACGTAAGTCCTTGGGAGGGGTAATTCGTAAGTCCTACTCTCAGAAGGAACTAAGAAAACTCAAATTTGGTTCAAGAATCGTTTGTGTGTGAGGAACATATTAGCACCCCACAACACTCATAATTAAAATGGTTCTTAAATTCAATCAAAATGCTACCCAAATTATGTTTTAAAACAAGGTTAAAGAAATTCATTTTTTACTATCCTATTTGGGACATTTTACATCATAAAAATGAATAAAATAAATAACTTTTAGTGAGTGGTACAAAGACCATTGAAAAATTATTTTTAATTTTTTTATGTTTGTATTTAAATTAAAGTATTATTATAGTTATTCTCGGTATCCCAAAAATAACTTCTCACTTCAATGGTTCAATAAATTTGGTATCCCAAAAATCTCAATATCAGTCATTTGATTTTTTAATGAAAACTAAATAATAAAATTAACAAAATTTAAAATCTAATCATTATGATTGTAACTCATACATACATACACACACACACACACACACACACACACACACACACACACACACACACACACACACACACATATATATATATATTTAGTTATTTATTTATTTATATGTTACTCTAGTTGTGAGTGAATGGAGATATGAATCACATTTTGAATATGATAATATAAGAATACTACATAAATAAATATGTAAACAAAGTTATATTAATAACTAAAAAAGGGTGAAAAATAAACAGATGAAAAGTTAGAATCACATATAGTTTTACAACTACATAGTGGAGCAAATGTATAAAGTATAAAAAGAATATGTAGACATTGAAAAGAAGAGGCATGAAAAATATGGAACGAAAACTAAAAAAGAATGATAATTAAAGTAAAATGCAGCACTAACAAAAAAAAGATAAGTGGGGGGCAGAGGGTGACACCCTCAGTCAAACACCTTTTTTAATATAATTAAATTATTATAAAAATAAAAATATTAAATAATTTATGTTTAAGTAAATTAATTATGTAAATTTTTAATTTTATTAAAATCATATATATGCATACACATATATACACATGTAAACGTATAGTTGACATAAATATATAGTTTTTGACTACCCAGACTACTAATTACCATTATTTTCTTCTCTACAATCATTGTTATTCAAATAGAAAAAGAGAAATTACGGATGGTAACTAGTTAAACTGAGCGTCACAAAAAATTGATGAATAAAATATTTTTTTAGAATATAAATAAACTTTTTTTTTGTTGTGGACTACTTAGCTCACAAATTATCATTACTTCCTTTTTTCTTCATTGCTAATCAAATAGTAAAAGAATGATCATTGATAGTAACTAATTTAAACAAGTATCACTAAAATAGCAATAAGATCTAAGAAAATGAAAAGACTTGTGAGAAAATAAAAAGAAATTCAAAGCTTAAATATTTGAATAATCTTTATATAGATGTTTAACTCTTTATATTATGCATTTTATGTATAATAAATTATTATAGGGGATTTTTGCAAATGATATACACTTTCAGCCCATGAAAGGGTCGATTCACATTGAGTTAATTTACACTCTCAAAGTCTTAATCCTCATCATCATTGATTGAGTTGATGACAAAGATATCTCATTATCAATTTGTAAGAAAATCATCTATGCATGAAAATAAAACTCAAAATTAAGAGTAAAAGATGAAGAAAGAGGAACACACACTTATACATGAAAAATGAAATAAAGTGTATACACTACATGAGTATGGATGAGAGAAGATGAAGAATAATGAACAAGATATGTAAACTCACTTTATCTTAAAAAATATGTCCTATTCCACACACTCTCTCTAAAAATACATCATCTCCTTCTCTCTCAGGACCTCTCTTTATCTCTCCAAAATGACCTCCCTTTCTCTCCCTCAAAAGACCTCCCTATTTATAGGCAAAATTAGGGTTTCACCTTTTCTCTTTAGTTTTTGTGCTCTCTTTTCTTTTTTTAGTCCTTGAACTTTTTTCTTGTATTTTTAGTCCCTAGTCTATTTATCAAATTTAGACATTGGGCTTTCTTTGGTTTTCAAAAATCATACACACGATCTAATAGATCGTTGTATCGAGTAGTTAGATCATAGTCTCTTACCATAAAAATGGCTGCATGCGTTTCAACCTCGACTCAATTCCGGTTCGATTTAACCGAGTGACTTTTTAAATGAACGTATCTAGATAGACACAGGCTACGACCTCGCCATAAGTTGGTTTTGACTTAACAGGATATTTTGAAATGGACCTGGACCAGGCTTCGACCTCGACTCAATTTGGGTTCGATTTAACCGGATATTTGAAATGGACCTAGAACAAGCTTTGACTTCGACTCAATTAGGGTTCGATTTAATTGGATATTTTGAAATAGACCTGGAACAGGCGTTGACCTCGACTCAATTCATGTTTGATTTAACTGGATATTTTAAAATGAACCGAAAACAGGCTTTGACCTCGACTCAATCCGGGTTCGATTTAACCAGATATTTTGAAATGGACCTGGAATAGGCTTCGACCTCAACTCAATTAAGGTTCAGTTTAACTAGATATTTTGAAATAGTGCTGCAATAGGCTTTAACCTCGACTCAATTCAGGTTCAATTTAACCAGATGTTTTAAAAATGACCTTTCATGCTCCAAACACGACCAAATCGAGATGATTCAACTTAAAATATTTAAAACTGACATGGAACTTCCAGGCTTCAAACATGACTGAGTTGAGTTTGATTCAACCGAAGACATTTGAAATGATTCTGAAGTTGATCTAAGCAAGCTTCATGTGATAGCAAGATTTTGGTTAATGGAGACTCTAAATGTTGGAATATGCGTCATGGACTTCAAATGGATATTCTTAATGATTCATGCAGTTGAAATGTATCAAAGAAAATAGTGTGATGCATGTATAAGTAATGTAAATGTAATGATTTGGTTGTGTGCAAACTATGCATGATTGGGAATTTTTTTTTAAGAAAATCTTATGATGTTTTTTTATTGAAAATTGGCCATTTTTTTTAGTCATTTGACCTAGAATCATGGCTTGACAAGGAAAAATTGAGCATGCTTTGAGAAAATGGCATCCTTTCTGCATTAGCTGATGCCCCAATATTTAGCTTTATGTCGATGGAGAAGACAAATAAATAATTTCTCCTTATTTTGCTTCTTTTCCTCACTTCAATCATGTAAACACCCAATAATGTTTTGTTTAGCTTTCATTTTCCCATGTCGACTTCAACTATAATCTCTCATACTGAATTTTCAGATTATTGGTGGAATGCTCACAAATCCAATTTACTTGAGCGAGACAAAGTATAGTGAAATTTCAGTGTAGTCTTTGCCAGCAGTGTGATATTCCATGCTAGTTGTATGGGCGGGTTGCCCCTTGCTGCAGCTTTATGTTAGGCTATAGATTAAAGCAACGAATGTAGATGAATGAGACAATATGTTGGTTACGTGTTCTACTATGCTGAGATGTGAGGTTTAGATTTTAAGATAAGCTCACTCCCCATTTTTCCCAAGAATTTATGCATTTTCCTTCATCATGAATGCGACTCTCGTTCTTCATTGAATCATGCTCTACCATTTCAACTTCATTTTCATGGCAGAGGCAAACGAGAGAATCTATTTTGTTTTGATACATCTTGTAAAATGCCACAACGCCATTTTTGAGCTTTGATTATGCATATGTTGCCTTGCAGCTACAGTCTTACTCTCCTATGGCACTCCTCAAGCTTTCAACACGAATTCAAGGTACATTTTCCCTTTCTCCTTTTTTTTTAATTTTGCCAAATAAAAATCGTGCTTCTAAGTTGTTTCAAGAGTAATTTACAATGTTCCCTATATGTTCTGAACATTGTGGAGCAAAATGTATGAAGGGTAGAACAAATATTATGACTAAAAGGCTTTTATTGGCAAAGAAATTAGGAGTAGAAATTTGCCACTATCACGAGAGGATGAGTTGTAGAACAAGAATTCCACATTTGAAACGATTCTTTTGAGGACTAACTTTGTTTCTCTCATACTTAGAGTGTATATTGTTTTTTATCATTTTATCTTTTTTTCCTAAAAGATGATGTCTCGATCATGATAGCTTTCATATTACCTTATTTAGAGTTAAGTTCTTAATATAGATGAATCTTCTTGGTACGAAGAGGACTTTCACTTGGACAGTAATGTTGGCTATAGTTTGTAGGCTGTCAAAGAAAGGATATAAAAAGTCTCAAAACTCATATGAAAATGGGTATATGTAAGCCAATGATCATCCTTGAAGGTTTTAGCAAACAATGAACTGCCCCAGTATGGGCTTTGCTATTTTTGTCATTTTTTTACAACAACTGCCCTAGTGTTGGAGATCATGAAAAGTTTATCCTACTATTTGATTTTTTCAAAGGATTGTTTTAGCTGAGAGATTGAGCAAGATATGCTCGAATGAAAAGGTATTATTTGTCCATTTGTTGATGACCGATTCATCCAATGAAAATTTGTCCTAGTTTAGGAAAACGACTTTGGAAAACATCTCGAACAAATTTCACCCTAATGCATATACCACTCTTGAAAATATTACAATGTACATTTGGCTTTTGACTTTTTTTTCTTTTTTTCTTTGCCTTTTTTGGCAGTCTTTTTCTTTTGCCTTTGTCTTTTGTTTTTTCTCTATTTTGAAAGACTTTTCCACTTATGTGACATGTACCTCAACCATTTTTTTTGTAAAAATTTCTTCAGTGTGGGGGTGATCATTGATTGGTTACTATGAAAGAAATATTTTTGTTCAGGCTCAAATGGGCCTGCAATGGATATAAGTGAGCATTGTAATATTTTCAAGAGTGTTATATGCATTAGGGTGAAATTTGTTCGAGAAGTTTTCCAAAGTCGTTTTCCTAGACTAGGGCAAATTTTCATTGGATAATTCGGTCATCAATAAGTGGACAAATAATACCTTTCCATTCGATTGGGTACTATGAAAGAAATATTTTTGTTCAGGCTCAAATGGGCTTACAATGGATATAAGTGTTTGGAATATCAGAAAGAATGCCTCTCCATCATTTCCAATCAGATACAAATTTAATAAAAACATAACCTTAGTTTTAGAAAATATAATCTATATTTTCATCTAATTCAACATTAAGTATGAGATTGATGAAGTTATGAATGAAATTGCTTATGCTATATTTTAAAAACATCATTCATAATTCTGGATAATATTATTAGGTGGAAGAAATGAAATGAGAGAGATGTAGGAGTATGACATCAATGGAAGCAAAATTGAAATTGAATGTTTTAGCATAGAAATCAACGAGACTCAAATTGAACAAAACTAGAATTGAACTTAAAAGAGGCAAATGATACATGAAACAAAATAAGAAATAAGTGCATGACAAAAGGTATTTTTTAAGAAATTTGGAAGAGCAAGAAACTTGACATTAGCTCGTCACTCTTGAAATTCCCTAAGAAACACAATGAACTTGTTTACATCCCCATTGTTAAAATCATGAATAGGGTGGCGCGAAACCATTTGTACTCGGGGTAAAAACTATCAAAAGCTTCACCATGTCATCTTCAAAATTTATTTCTTCATCACGTAAAGGTATTCCCGTGATTTGACTAAGAATTGATGTTTGAGTTTTCACTCCCTTTCTTGAAGTTTAGCCAGCCAGCTTTAATCAACGTGAACTCTACTTTTCAACACTGAACAATTTTCAGTTGAATGCCCTATTACCCCAGCATGATAATCACATCTAGAGTTTAGATCATACCATTTAGGATAAAGAGATGCAGAGGATCTAGAGGAACCAAAACCACGTGATGGTTCTCAATCAATTATGGTAAAAGCTATGTGTATGACATTGGAATTGGATCATATTGAGCTTGCTTTTTATTTTTTCTATGCCATTTTTTATTCTGATTGGCTTGACCAATATTTTGCTGGTACAATTGTAGTCTTTTGTTAGGTCTTGACCCATTATGAAAAGCTGATTGCTCTGAATAGGGATGATTGTAATCCATTTGTGAAATATTTGCTACATATGGTGTCATGGTTCTAGATCCTTCATAATACTTTGAAAAGCTTGGTCCAGAGTTCCAAGCTTGGTCCAGAGTTCCATCTTGCAACGAGTATTCATAATTGAATGTTTGCACTTCCTCCTCTTTTTATATTAAGGAGGTTTCCATTGGAGCTTTTGAAATTCTTCTATTTTTGACTCCATACTTTATTATGTCGCCAATTATCATAACATATGTGAAGTTTCTAAAAGAATTTGCAATGATTCTATCATAATATGGTGTCTTCAATGTATTAATGAATATTACAACAATCTCTTTCTAAGGAAGGGGAGGTCGCACCTAAGCAGCCAACTCTCTCCACCTTTGTGCATATTCCTTAAAGCTTCCAGTTTGCATTTTCTCCACTATTTACAAATCAAAATAGTCAGGACCGAAATCTATATTGTACTTATACTGCCTATGAAATGCATCAGCCAAATCTATCCATTTTTAATGTGCTAGCCATCTAGTTGGATGTACCAATGAGATGTAGGTCCTACAAGACTATTTTGAGAAAAGTGAATCAATAACTTGTGATCATGCGCACAAGTAACCATCTTTCTACATTACATGATAAGGTGATTCGTCGAGCATATGCTATCATCATACTTTTCAAACTCTGGTAGTTTGAATTTGTGAGGAATAGTTAGATCAGGGACCAACACACATGTGCTGCATTGATGGTGCCATACACGTCTGATCCTTCAATATCACGCAACATTTCTTCTAGGAAATATAGCTTGTCATTAGCTAATGGATCCTCAATTGATTCAGAATTTAACCTTTGAATCTTCGCGTCATCAAGATTTGAAATCAAGGTTGGATTACTAACATGCTCAACTAGTGGAGTGACAATTTGATTGTCATCTAGAGATTGGGTTGTGAAATTATATCTAGACATCCTTAAGAGAATCATTTCTTGCATGTTAGGAGATGCAAAATGTTTGAAATCCATCGGTTTTATTGAAGCATGTTGGATCTGATATCCATGTTGGCACATATGAGTAGGAATATATCTAGGGGATAAAGATTATCACTATGCAATTCATCTTGCAATTCTTGAGGTGACAGAATGGCTAGTTGAAATTATGTACTTGCGTTTCCCTTGGTAACAACAATAAATTCTTGATTCCTAACCATTTGCTCTTTCAGCTCATTAATCTCTCACCTAATTTCTTCTCGTCATAGCTATTTTTCCTGCTCCCCCATGATTCTAGCTTGAGATCATTTTTTTTAAAGATGATGGATGCACACTAGTGAGTTTTTTTTATTTTTTATTCTTAAATAATTAATGAAACACTTTGATTAATATATGCATGAATTACAATGCACGAAGGAAAGAATGAACTTAAGACGCATGAAAAGGAGACTGATAATGAATTTAAACAACATAATGTATGATGTTAATGACAATGCTGAAAAATATATATGAAGAAAAAAATAAATGGTAACGATACCAATGTTACATGAAATAATAAAAATGATAAATCTATAATGATGATGATGATGATGATGGCTCAAAAAAAATTATGATAGTTAAAAGATAATACATAATTATCCAAAGTGTCATGTCTCACATTTGGACGATCATATTATTAGTTTTCACTTGGCCATTGGGTGAGCTTTAAAGTCATCTAGATATGTGTAATTAGAGAATAAAGCTCTTAAATGGCTCTTAATCTGTCCACACTGTTATCCAAACAGAGTAGCAAAGGCCCCCAATTGGTATCCCGAAAGGGTCGACCTGAGTGATAAATTTCGTGAGCCTGCACGGGAACCACAATTTCACGAAAGCATTCCACTACTCATTCTCGCTAATTATAAAGGATAAGCCCATGTATGGGGTAAGTGTATGCGTGTAAAATCAAGAATTATGTAAAGAAATATATATCATAAAAATAAACTACATACAACTATAAGCATGAATAAGAAAAATAATGAATCAAATAAACAAACAAAGAACCACACAAAAAGGATAGCATATGATAAAACTTTGGCTTGACTCTCTACAGATCTAAAAATGGTTAGATTGATTGTGTCCTTAGTGGAGTCGCCAAGTTGTCGCAACGTGCACGCGACGCGGAGCGACGATTGAAAAGTCATCTTTGAAAAAAAGAAATTCGGAATCACCACAAATCATTTTAGAGCATGATTGGTCACCTAACTTCAAAAATAAATATTTCAGTCTATGAAAACTCAAAGTTAGTTCGGGAGTCGTTGGGGTGTGGGGAAGGTATTAGCACTCCACAACACCCATTATTAAAATGATTCCCGAATTCAATCAAAATGCTACCCAAATTATATTTTAAAGTAAGGTTAAAGAAATACATTTTTGAATGTCACATTTGATACATTTTGTATCATAAAAATGAATAAAATAAATAACATTTAATGAGTGGTACAAAGACCATTGAAAAATTATTTTTTGTTTTTTTATGTTTTTTAAATCAAAGCATTATTGGAGTTATTTTCAGTATCCAGAAAATAACTCCTTACCTCAGTAGTTCGAGAAATTTGGTACATGTCCGCCATCGGATTTTTAGTGAAAAATAAATAATAAAATTAAAAAAATTTAAAATCTAATCATTATGATTGTAACTAATACATACACACACATATATATATGTTCTCTAATTGTGAGTGATTGGAGATATGAGTCATATTTTGAATATGATAGTATAAGAATACTACATAAATAAATATGTAAACAAAGTTATATTAATAACTAAAAAATGGTAAAAAAATCAATGAAAAGTTAGAATCACATGTAGTTGTAAGATGATAAAGTGGAGAAAATGTGTAAAGTATAAAAAGAATATGTCGAACATATAAAAGAAGAGGCATGAAAAAACATAGAATGAAGTAAATATAAAATAAATATATATTGAAGGAAAGAAAGCAAAGAAAGAAAAGAAAATTAAAGTAAAATGAAGAAATAAGAAAATAAAAAGATAAAAAGGAGAGGGGCACAAAGGGTGACATCCTCTGTTTGCAACAGAGGACGAGCAACAGAGGGTATTTACCTTTTGTTTGACCGGGGGTCAACCTCGATCAAATATTTTTAAAATATAAATATTAAATAAATTATGTTTAAGTAAATAAATTTATGTAAATGTTTAATTTATTTGAAATAATATATACATAAATATATACATATGAGATGTATAATTAATATAAATATATACTTTTTGACTGCATAGCCTACTAATTATGATTATTTTCTTATCTTCAATCATTTCCATTCAAATAGAAAAAGAGAAATTACGAACGGTAACTAGTTAAACCAAGCGTCACAAAAAATGATGAATAGAATTTCAAAATAGAATATTTTTTTCTGGGATAGAAATATATCTTTTTTATTGTTTTGGACTACTTAGTTCACTAATTATCATTACTTCTTTTTTTTCTTCACTCCTAATCAAATACTAAAGGAATGATCGTGGATAGTAACTAGTTCAAATAAGTGTCACTGAAATAGCAACAATATCTTTAAAAAAACGAAAAGACTTGTGAGAACATTAATAAAAATTTCAAAATTTAAATATTTGTATAATTTTTATATTGGTGTTTAACTCTCTATTTTATGCATTTTATGTATGAGAAATCATCATATGAGATTTTTGCAACAAATGTATAACTTTCAAACCATGAAATGGTTGATTTATATTGAGTTAATTTGCACCCCTCAAAGTCTTTATTCTCATCATCATTGATTGAGTTGATGACAAAGATATCTCATTATCAAATATGTAAGAAAATCATCAATGCATGAAAATAAAACTCAAGATTAAGAGTAAAACATGAAGGAGGAACAAACACATATATATGGAAAAGGAAACAAAGAATATAAACTACATAAGTATGGATGAGAGAGGATGAAGAATAACGAACAAGATATATTGTTAGCTAAATATACTAAGAAAAAGAATGAGAAAAGATGAATAGAAATGCAAACTCCATTTCTCTTAAAAAATCGCTCCCGTTTCTCACACACTCTCTCTCTAAAAAGACATCATCTCATTTTCTCTCAAAGACCTCTCTTTTATATATAGTGTAGTAAAGGATAAGAGAGAATGTCTTAGAAAACTTCCCATATTATATTAAGTGAAATTTTAATTTGCTTATCTAGCTATTGAAGTGATTATCAGAAATAATGATTGGTTATTGACACGCACTATAGAATAAATGGTCGTTAAAATAATTGGAATATATAAGTTTCATAGATTAATTAATAGCTTTAATTCTATTTTCTAGAAAATCTTCAAATTGAAATTAAAATAGAAATAGCTAGTTAGGACAACTCTCAAAGATTGTAACGGCCAAGTAAGGTAAATTTTAAATAATTAAAAGGTCAACTCTAAATATACTAGCCATATAATTATAGACCAATAATAACAATGAAATTGATTTCCATTAAAATGGTGTAAATAAAACACCAATGCAAAAAGGACGAGTCACAAAGAAAAAAAGGAAATAAGAATTTTGAAGAAAACAAAATTAGACAACAAGAAACTAAATAATAAAGTGGTAGTTCATGAAAAAACAAAAATGGTGTTGCCGAATCCAAAGCTTAGTTGCTGTGAAATAGGGAAAAGTACAAAAAAAAACAGGGGAAAAGCACATAAACGGCGTTAGTTTAGGTGGTTCTAGTGGCCGAGAAATTATTGGATCTATCGGCAACAATATGACCTGAACCACTTTAAATTTGATCTGTTAGTTCAAATCTGAACGGTTCTAATCTGTATAATATGAAAATCTAACAAGTAAATTTGTTCGGTAGCTAAGGGAATGTCACCATGACGTCACATGGATTCAGTTACAGGTGTGATCTAGTCACAATAAACGATAAATATAGCTTGGAAATGTGGAGGTTGAGATCTGAAGGGTGAAGGACGAGCACTTTGACCCAACGTATGGAAGGTGACAAAATACTCTCGGGATGAGGAATTCAGAGAGAATTCTCCAAGTCTGCTAAGTGTCAAAAGTATCAAAAGTCCTTTAGAATGAAAGGAAGATCTCTATTTATAGAGAACCTTTCATGCTGGGTCAACTCCGATTAATTCATTGTCTAATTAGTAGTGAACCCTACGTAATGACACTTCAACAAGCTCGTTGAGGTGGAAAAGTTCAGTCATCATTTGTTATAATTATAAATCGTGGGCTCATCGCATCTATGAGATACATGGTATTCATCCAAGACCCCCTTCCTAGGGGCATCCTGACAACTAAGTCCCTTCACATATTGGTGAAGGGATATATTTTCTAGTATAGCCAACCTTGTCCAAATCCTACTAGACCACAACCTTCGAATATGTTCCTGGGCAAAGGATCCACTTAAGTCTTTGTACCTTGACTTAGTGATTACGATGATATGAAGAAATACATAGAAAGAATAAATAATACAAGATTCATGTTATGTTGGTCAGCTGCTGACGTGGATCAAGCAATCATGTTGAAGAATCAAAGCTACACTTGGCAGTAGTTCATAGGAGAATCAAAGTTACAACAGTCAACCATGAGAATGACAGGAGTGCACCTATATACATTAGCCGCCTGTGCAAGTTAAGATGTGTAGCGATTGAACTTGTACATTATCTCGGTGTGCGTTGTGATCTTTCTTGATGAGCCACCAAATTATGAGATGTTCAACTTTGTTCAAATTGTGACATGTAAGATCATCTTATTTGCCATAGCATCCAGTTGAATGATATGTTATACCAATTACTTTTATTTAGCCTCCAGTAAGAGATGCAAGAAGTAGTTGGTAAAGAGAAACTCATCGAGAAATAACTTAGTACCATGTCAGGAGCATATGCCATAGTGCTTCAAGAGAAACATGAACTCTCAAAAAAATGACGTTAGTGCAACAAGATATATATGACAATAGATGTAACAATTGCATGTTTGTAATATTTTTGCATTTTCATGTGATATGATGATTGATATAATTAAGTAGATATACATCATAGCCAATTTACTTGGGTGTAAATGATAACGTTTGGCAATGTGGTTATAACCTCTACTAGTGGAAATAAAATCACATTTCGTGATGTTATCTGGATAAAATTTCAAATAGTAAGCATATATGCACTTAAAATTATAAACATAATAGTGAGGGTGAAACTTCCCAAAGCAAATAAAATAATATTACCTGAAGTGTCATCCTTAGACGATTCAACATTTAAAGGCACAAATACGTAAAAATTGCATTATACCTCCTAAGAAGGTGCATATATGCATGAAAATATAATGAAATTTCCTAAGAAGGTGCATATATCCGTGTGAACATTTAAATCACCCGTCATGGGAACACTTGAAAGATCATAGACATATTTTCATATGTTGGCCTAATGGCGAAATGCCTACAAACTTATTTTAAGTTTCAGCAATTTCTCTGCTTTTAATGAATCCTGTTTCAACAGTCAAGTTCCCCTTTTGGAGGAGAATTCATGACAGAGGCAAAGTTCCATAATTGTAAGAAGCATTATATAAGAATGTCAGTGATATCAGTAAACAATAACATAGAGTAATGACATTCCACAATAATATATGATAAACATCAAGGCGCATATGGTGGATTGGTGTCATGTAATAGCATGTGATAACATCAAAATCATAATATCAAATATCATACGAGGACAATGAACCGTCATCAAGTAAAAATAAAGACATCATACGATAGTGTCAAGTGATATTCTAAGTTATTTTCCATAATGCATCAATGAGTAATTATTTTACATACACGTTGTAATTACTATAAGCGTTCATAGAAAAGTGAAACAGTTATTCCAAATGACATATGACAGTAGACTTAGAGATAATAATCGTCCAGACCCATTATATACCTTGTGATAACTTGTCATTACCACATGCATGCCCGGTGAAGTGAAATATTTATTCCAAGTGACAATTACAAGTGCAATTAGAGATGAGAAACGTCCAGTCATAGCATATACCTTGTCATAATTTTTCATTATCATAAGGCATACCTGGCGAAGTGAAATATTCATTCCAAATCACTATTACAGCCGCACTTAGAGATGAGAAACATATGGTCCCAGCATATACCTTGTGATAATTTGTCATGACCACAAGTATACCTGGCGAAGTGAAATATTCATTCCAAGTGACCATCGTAGCTACACTTAGAGATGAGAAACGTTCGATCCCAACATATACCTCGTGATAATTTATCATTGCTGCATGCATACTTGGTGAAGTGAAATATTCATTCCAAGTGACCATCGCAGACTCACTTAGAGATGAGAAACGTTCAATGGCAAATCACCCCGCGTGGTAGCTTTGTCATTACCCCGATGCACTTAGTGGTGAATTGTCAACTCGCCTATTAAAGTGATTTTGTCATCACCCCGACAACAATTGACTTGAAATACTCTGCTTGAGGCACCAGACATGGTTACTTCCTGTTACCATGGGTGTGCAAAATCAACATAGAAGAAATATTTCATCTAAGCAGTATTGTAGACAGACTTAGAGGAGGTTGAAAGTCCTTTTTCACAATGATCTCTATGTAAGTTGGTGGCTTGGATGATGAAAGCTTGACAATTTAATATTCCTTATATACCTTCCACTCAGAAGGCTTATGAATGTTTACTATCATGAAAGTTTCATCATACTATCCCCATGTACAAGTCTAGTGCATAGCAACTAAACTGGTTCATCTTTTTATTCGTTCTACGAAGGTTACTTGATGAAGGCCCCTCAAATTTTGAGAAGTCAGTTGTGATGGCAGATCTTCAAATTATTATTTTCATTATTCGAGTGAACATATTGGTATTATTTTTTGTAAAGACAAAACTCTCGAATTTAAGGAAGAACATAACATGATTGTATAGTGTGAGGATGTAATACGGTTGTATGACACGAAGTGCGTCACTATGCTCTTTATGTTGGAAATTTGTAGTATATTGTAGTCATGAATGTTTTCAAACCTAGTAGGAATATAATACGACTCATTCGATATATAGACACAATTTGGTGGTGACTTGTCATGATGGCATGCGATCAGGGTATAATTGATTGTAATAATCATTTTGTAGTCTCAAGTTGGCAACATCATGCTATTACCGCCACGAGGAGCTGTTGTTGGCTGCAAAATGTGGCACCTACACTGACCGCTTGTTTGATTCATGGTGCAGAGAAAACTATCGAGGATGATATATTCTTGAGACCTTACTTCGTTGTTGGAGCAAGAAAAGTAGGAACGTTGTATACATAAGTGTTGATCCAATGCCACTCTTATAAGATGTGCATGGTGATCTCCCCATTTTTTCCATTACCATTAGCAATGATTACAAAGTAGTGTCCTGGTGGCGAGAGTGGACGAACTACATCTTTTTTATTTCTTCAAAGGCACCACTACTTTGACTAAAAGAAGTGAAGTGTGGAAGTTTAAAAAATGTCCATACTTTCGAAACAAGAAGGTGGAACTAACTGACCTTATTGCACTATGGTCAGGTCGTCATACTATATACTTCAAAGTAATGTCATCTTCCATTCTATTCATTACATTATTATTGTCCCCTGTTGTGTGTGAACCATGATCACATTGTCAAACTTCTCAATTTTATGTATTTGGTCATTTCATGTGTTCGTGATGGAAACTAGATTCACAACATGATGGAAAGTTACTTTAGCTCTTACATTTTTTAACAATTTGTATTGCCTCATTATTCAGGTTCACCATAACTCAAAATGATTACTGGGATGCCATGAGATTGTAACATTTGTTAGCAGTCTTCTTTACATTTGTTCATGTCAGAACATCAACTGAGGTGCATGTCCTCAAGAGTCAAAATTCCATCTTATCTAAAGTTTGATCACCTCCACAAGTGTAGTCTGGAAGTTGTCTAATAACATTTAAAATAGTCGACTTTTGAATTAGCATTGACCGATTTGAGTGCATCAAGCATTGTCCTTGTTGAAACTTTCTGATTACATGTTGGAGAACCTGTGGCCTGTGTTCGATAGGGACATCAACCTTGGTAGGAACATAAAAGTTAGTATCAGTCATGTGAAAGAATGAATGATGATGACTATTTTGGCTCATTCAGCAGCTCTTAACATATCTAAACATGAGGAAGGGAAGGCCAATAATTTTTCAATACTACATATTTGCAGTGTAATAGAGTTCCTTGCAAAACTTGATTTTGATGGAGGAGTACTGAAGCATCTCACATTTTTGCACTATCTCGAACCATTAAAATCTATTGGAGAAATTTGAGTTTGAAAGTAAAGTGGTAATCCTTCTTTGGTTCAGATTTGAAGATGCATGTGGAGATATACATTTTCACAAGTGACTTGACATTGTGTGTCCTAAAATTCTTGATGACATAGCCAAAGCAAAGTAGTCACAAAAATCCAGGTGAAAAGAAGTGTCTGCTGAAGATGTACGGACAAAGCCTGGTGGTAAAATAGCTACCACTGACAAAGGCAAAGGGGTTGATATACAACGAGTATTCTGATGTGAATTGAATAGATCAATTATGATATTACTTGCTTGTGCTATCACTATTTTTTTAAAAAATGTAATCTTCTCTAATTTGCTCTGAATTTCTGACCATGTAGTTGAACATCTTTTGCTATTTTCCATTATTTTATGTATGCACATTCTCCCCATCTCGAATGCACCCAGAGTGATAGTCCAGACCGACGTCACACCTCATGATAACTTTGTTGTCACCTCCGGTGCACATAGAGAGATAGTTGAGATACGTCCAGTCCTATCCTAGTATACCACATATGTACATGGCGAATTGAACAACCATTCTAAGCTACCTATGACAATGCACACTTAGAAGTGAGATACGTCCAGTCGTAGTATACACTTCATGATAATTATTACCATGAGTGTACCTCATGTTTGTGCCACACGCTTCATGGGAGGAACCGTCGTAGTGTGCAAAATATCACATGAGCGTCGTTGTAAGGTGTCACGGAAGGTATCTTTGTAGATCATGTCATGGGGCATCGTCTTGATATATTATAAATACATTTTAAAGGATTTGCGAGAGGTTCATTTATAGTGTACTATTAGTGGCTCTGTCATGGGTGTGCCATGAGATTGCAGTGACTGTTATGCTATGTAGGGGTGTTCATGGTTTGATTCGGTCGGTTATTTAAGAAAAAATTGAACCAAACCAGAAATTTCGCTTCACTCATTCAACGAACTGAACCGAACCGTGAATCATACATGAACCGAACCGAACCTAACTGGAAGTTTTGGTTCGTTTGACGGTTCGGTAAAGTTGCAAAAAAATTCCATTAAACTATATTTCTTCAAAACTAAAATTCCATTACAATCAGTATACGAATTCTCCAGAACATAAACTATTAGACTAAAACCCTAACTCAAAACATAAGGGTTACAGAATTAGAAACATCAAACTAAAATAAGTAAAATAAGAACCCTATAGTCTCTAAAACTAAAAAAATGAAGACTGAATAAGTGATATTAAAGCCCTAAAAGTCTTTAAAACACAAACTGTTACCAACCATAATCTGTATTACAAATACATTGAAACTGTAATATTTCAGATCTATAAATTTTATAGAACATTTAACCAAGTCTAAACAGAATCAGTAAAACTAAAAGGTAATAGCATTTTGTAACCTCAAATCTGCTCAGTTCTACTATGTTCTACTCAAATCTAGTCGATTGTTGTACCTTCAATGAGTGGCAAGGGAAAGAACGCCAGTACAAGAGAGAGACAATCGCTGAGAGAGAGAGAGTCGATAAACTCCATTACGAGAGAGAAGAGCACTTGGAGTGGAAAGAATCTATAGTGAGAGGGAAGTCGTCTATGAGTGAGAGAAGATACAAGATGGCTGCGAGAGAGCGAAGGTGACTGGAAGAGAAAAAGAGAAAGGGAACCAGATGGTGGAGTGTCTGAGTTAAGCTTTCTTAGGGTTTCTGTGAAGAGAAGAGAAAGGGGGAGAGAGAGAGAGTAGGCAAAGAAAAGAGATGGAAGGAGAGAAAATGCAAAGAGAGGGATAGAGGTAGTGCATGATAGTTGTACGGAGAGAATGAGGGAGACAAGTGGGTGATAGCTGCATTAAGAGAGGGAGAGAGGCAAGTGGGTGATAGTTATACATGGAGAGGGAGGGAGTCAAGTGGGTGATAGTTGTACGAAGAGAGGGAGGGAGGCAACTGGGTGATAACATTTAGGGTTTTGTACAAAGGGTGTATATATACATATGTAGGATTTATTTTTTATTTATAATTCAGTTCGGTTCGGTTTGAAATCATGTGATTTTTCAAACCGAGCCAAACTTGTGGTTCGGTAAAAATATCGAGCCGAACCGAATTGTGGTGACTTATATAACCGACCGAATCAACCCTTTTCAGTTCGGTTTAATTCAGTAATAATATTTTTACCTCTAATGATATGGCGGTACAATGATAGGTGCAAGTGGAATGTGGTGATGCAGTTCTATGTTGAGTACCTCGTAATGACAATTTTTTTAATGGAGAATGAGTAAATTTTAT
This sequence comes from Datisca glomerata, assembly GCA_003255025.1. Taxonomy (NCBI): domain Eukaryota; kingdom Viridiplantae; phylum Streptophyta; class Magnoliopsida; order Cucurbitales; family Datiscaceae; genus Datisca; species Datisca glomerata. The sequence goes on from QANY01000999.1 coordinate 119,819, forward strand.
AAAAGAGATAAATACTCAAATGTACATATTCAAAGTTTATAAATAATAATTAGATGTCAATATTAAATAAATAAAAATTTATCAAAATTAAATTTAGTCATTAACATCATACATTTGTGATGCTACGTTGGTGGGATAGGCGCCTAGGTAATTAATCATAACATAAAAAATAGCGTGCTAAGAACACGATGGGGTAGCGACTGCCCGGATTGCGTAGCAGTGTCAGCACCCGAGGTGTTCGAACACCCGAGGTGTCCGAATATCCAAGGTGTCCGAACACCTTGCATGTGAGATGCAAAGGCGTCATTTGCCCCTTTTGCATGTGCAAAGGTGTTTGACACCTTTGCAACATGCAAATATTTAAAAAAAAAATTGCTTTTTCATGAAGTAAGCTTTTTATTATAACCAATCCAATGCAAGTGTACTATGATATCACAATAACATGTGATCTATGAAAAAGTACTATTAGGCATGTTATGGTATCTTAACAGAATGTATGCTATGACAGTGCAATGTCAAATGTATTTGGCAGCGTAGTTGTAAGTATAATGTGACAGTGGAATCGCAAGTAGGTTGTGGCGACACAGTTGCATGCTGGGTACCTTGCAAACAAATAGTTTTTTTTTTAATGAGAATTAGTAAATAGTGAAGAGAGCTAAACAAAAATGAACACATCTGAAGATTAAATAAATAATAGTAAATAAGTAAAGATTTATTAGAACTGATTCAGTCTTCACCACCATACATTCATGATACTATGCTGGTGTGACAGACACCAATATACACTGGATGTAGTGGCAAACAAGAGAATATAATCCCCGATATGCAATGGCGCTGAGGCCATAAATCACAGTATAAAAAGTAGCATGGTAAGAACATGACAGAGTATTGACTGCACAGACTGTATAATGATGTCGGAACAACGACGAGCACCTATGATGCAAAAACATCAATACGTCTTTGCAAGTGTGATGCAAAGGCGTCAATGGACGCCTCTACAAGTGGCATGCAAAGGCGTCAATTTACGCCTTTGCATACGGCATGCAAAGGTTTTTTGACGCCTTGCTTGAGCAAAGGCATTTTTTTAGGTTTTGCAAGAATTTTTTTTATCTCACGATCAAAATCATCATGCAATTGCAGAACTGTTGCAACTATCACTCAATCATTATGAAAAAAATACTATGTGATAGTCATCACATAAGGAAGTTTGTAGCGTTGTTGCAACCATCATGTAATAATCATAAAAAAATATGAGTTGTGAAATGATAGGATTTTTTACTAGAGTCCTTGATATGTTCATGGCCTTTTCTTAATTTGTAGAAGTATCGACTGTTCAAATGGATAGAGTTGTCACAACCATGTAGATCTAGATCAACAAAGCACATTACATATTCCTTTATACGGCCAATCTTCTCATTGTGCTTGAATAACCTCTATATCTGAAGCATCTTCTACAAGTGCACATGAGTAAAATATTAGTAACTGTGGCCATGCTTCCCGTGCACTTAGTGGTACTTGCATCGTGACAGTTGGTGTGATGACGACTGGAGGAGGGTTCGATGAATTGCAATGGTTGTAACAGGCCTCAAGACACCATTAAAAGTGATAGTGTAGGTGTAGGTGTAGGTACAGTAAGTAGACTTCTCCTAGGAATTACTTTTGTCCATCTCATGTACTGTCAAGTTTACTAGTAAGCTTGTGTAAATGTCAATATGAGGAAGTCCTTGTAGATAAACCACGTCCAACCATAGTTGTTGTGGTAGTGACAGATCCATCCCCAATGGAGTCACCAAATGTTCCAGAGTTAAAGGGGTGTGACCGTGACGTCACGTGGATGCAGTTAGAGGTGTGATCTAGTCACAATAAATGACAAATATAGCCTGGGAACATGGATGTTGAGATCTGAAGGGTGAATGACGAGCACTTTGAGCCAACCTATGGAAGGTGACGAAATGCCCTTGGGAGGAGGAATTCAGAGCGAATTCTCCAAGTCTACTAAGTGTCAAAAGTATCAAAAGTCCTTTACAACAAAAGGAAGATCTCTATTTATAGAGAATCTTCCATGCGGGATCCACTCCGATTAATTCATTGTCTAATTAGTAATGAACCCTACGTAATGATACCTCAATAAACTCATTGAGGTGGCAACGTCCAGTTATCATTTATTAAAATTATAAACGATGGGCCCACCACATCGATAAGATACATGGTATTCATCCAGGACCCGTTCCCGAGGGTGCCCTAACAATTAAGTCATTTTCCGTAATGGAAAGACGACACATCCATGGCCCTCAAAGAGGTCATACTAGTGAAGGGATATCCTTTTCAGTATAGTGAACATTGTCCAAATCCTACCAAATCATCGCCCTCAGATATGTTCCCAGGCAAGAGATCCATATAAGTTTTTGTCATTTGACTTAGTGGTTACAATGATATGAAAAAATACAATGAAAGAATAAATAATACAAGATTCATGTTATGTTGGTCGGCTGCTGATGTGGATCGAGCAATCATGTTCAAAAGTCAAAGCTGACACTTGACAGTAGTTCAAAGGAGAGTCAAAGTTATAAGAGTCAACGATGTGAATGACAAGGGTGCATCCATTTACAAATTTTATTTATTTATTTTTTAAATTAAATCAGAACAAGTCTTAGTTATTAATATTTTTAATATTTGTGGCCCGTAGTCTTAATAATTTATCCTAGTGGCCGCTTAATACCCTGAGAGTACTACAATTTTTTTCCACTAGCTAGGATCTAAACTATTGAAAGGTAGGGTAGGGCCTGTGCATGGTCAGTTCAATCTGGGTTTCCACAAAAAAAATTAGATCGAACCAAAATTCATGGTCTTGTCAAAATGAGGATCAAACCGACCAACTATGTGCAAATAAAATGAACCGACCGGACCACAAAATAATTTGTTGGGTTGGTCATGTTTTACAGTCCATTAATAATTTTTTAGGCTTTTGGCGTAGATAGCCTTATTATAGAATTTATAAGCAAAAATGACCCACAAATTATCTTTTTTTATCAAAGTTACATTCAAATTTTAAAGATATTGAATGAATATGACTCGAACTGACGACTTCTAGGGTATGAGTGTGATAGTTTAACCAACTGCGTCAACCCACTAGTCAATGACCTACAAATTTAATAGTATGTAAAAATGGCTCTTTTGAGTTAAGAAGTTTAAAATTAGTTATGAATTTATAATTTTACCATTTCACTTTTGCAACCAGCAAAAGTATCTTGCTATTAATTTTTTTTCTTCTTATATTTGTTTATGCTATTTTAGCTATTACTTTTTTTTCTCTTCTTATATTTTGTTTATGTTATTTTACTACTAAGAGTAACTTTCCATCACTTTTTTTCTTCTTATATTTGTTTATAATATTTTTTCACTTCTCTTAAATAATTTTTAAAAAAATATTATAATTAAACATCCTACTTTCATTTTTTTGTGTTGCCTACTCACTCTCCCTCTCAACATGTGGACAAACTAACGACTAACTGGCTTAATTAATGTATTGTGATTAAAAATGAAACCAAAGTATTTCATATAAAAATTAGAAGATAATCACCTCGATAAACATGTACGAATTATTGGTATTAAGTCGTCAAAAATGCAAAAGTAAAAGAAAAGGAAATCATCTTTCCCAATTGAGTTATATAGTAACAACTAATCATTCTCAAACACGTACCACTCATAAATCAAGTCGAACATGTCAGAATATCCAAGATTAATACGGAAGAAATGAAAATTGTAGCTCATGCAACTACTACGTATTCCTTACTCTCCTCATTTCCACAGAGGTAAAAACATTATTCAGCATAGAAGACGTACATAAAAAGTATTGTTAGGATATATTGTTATAACCTCTAAGCTTTGGCTTGATCTTTCAGCTCCTTTCTAAATTTGTGCAAAAACGGATATATCTCAATTCTTAAGAGACAACTCCCACTTATGATGTGTGCTCCAATTTTCTCTTCAACATTTGGAAGTTGTTTCACTGACTCATCTAAACACGTTATACAATTATAATATGAAAGCACAGGGATACATTGAGCAAGTCCAAAGAGTTCATTTGATTCATCAACCTGTAAATGCCCCATTTCGTATCTCTCTGAGTTTTTAGGAGCTCTATCAACTAGGCTGCGGACAAGAATTGACCTTTTTCTATCCCATAACTCGTAATGACCTAACCTTCGTTGCTTTCTCGTTATCACAAATTGATTTTCTCGGTCAATGTGGCCATAGAAATTAGTATCAGAATATTTTAAGAAACACTTTTCGTACCAAATAATTGCCCTTTTACTATGAGGGCAGCGTGTGCGGATATCATCAATAGTATTATTGACACAATATGAACATACACGATCTGATACATCACCGCGACAGAGAGCATGCCCATATGTAATTAATTGCCCTTTGCCGAATACACCAAAGCTATAACCCTTACGTGGAGTTGATGAGGAAAGGTAATTCAAGAGTTTATCCACGTTTAATTCAAAATGATCATTAGTAGTATGATTTACAGTGATTGAGCATGAGTGATAGACGTAATAATGTTTTCCCCAACTGATTTGGTAGAGGACGAATGTGATTAACAAAGACAAAGAGTTAATGAATTTCAAAGTAGTCATCTTAATTAAGAGTATTAGTTTAATTAGCAGCTACTATATGGGAAGCTGAAACGACAATATTCGATCCTAATTCATATAGGGCACGCATGAATATATATATACACACGCACATACTAGTCAACATACGTGTGATATCTATTATATCTAGATATGTGTGTATGTCTATACGCATATTTATATAAAAATTGCTGATTATCCTAACTAAATATCAATTTGATTGGCCACCACCTCATGCACACAAAAGACAATAATATAATTAATAAGGCCCTTGACATTTTTGACAAGTCACAATTTGACGAGAATCGACATATTTTATAACTTAAACCCGAGTTGATTGTGTGGATGCTGAAGTTTAAACATTATGCTAACCCATTTCACCCATGGTTAAGTTTTAATTGATTGTAATAAGAATTTGAGATACTAATTCTTATTGTAAAGATATTTATCTTTCAAGTTATCTAAACTACGTTTAACCTCAGTACAAACATTATTATTCTTTTTATTGACAAAATGTACACTAATTAAACAAGAGGAATATTCATGATTGTATACTAGCATGTGGATTCTCGACAATTGGTGTCCAATTTTTGAGGTGTAGTTCAATTCCAGTCATCCAAACAGATCTGGACGACTGAGATAAGATATTAAAAACTTAAAAAATTAAAATTAAAATATTTTTCTCTTTTTCTTCTGACAATTTGGATCGAATCTAAATGGACAGTGTAAGATTAACAAATTGTTGTGTCTTTTGTTGCTTCCAACGGCAGACAAACATCACTCATTCATGAGTTAAGCAATAATTGGCTTAAAAATGTCAAGAGTACTATTTGTTGTTAAGTCACAATTAATTTGATTAATGACTTTTGAATCAAGAGGGCAGCCAGAATTTTAAGTTCTGAGAAGGTGCTTATATTGACCGCAAAATGGAGGAAACTTATATAATAATATACATAGTGTTACTCTTTAATGTCAGGGGAACTTTTTCTGACATGATACTGAGAATTTTTGTTGAAACTCAAACATATTTATCAAACATTTTCAACATATTTGTTGAACTTCAAAAAAATTGTTGAACCCCCCATTTGTCGAATACTGAAACACATCAATTGAACCCTTAAATATGTCTGTTTGTTAAGACAATAAATACTTCATATTAGTTATTCTTGGGCTACTCATTAATAATGCTCTATTGTGTATTAAAGAGGCTCATGATGTTAGGCCATTTGTTCTAGTTATAAGGCTTACACGCTTGTTCTGTTTAGTTTAAGATTTTAGGGTTATTATCTTTACTTACACTATAAATAGAAGCTCTTCTCTTTGGATGATGTTAAGTAAGCTGAGAGTTGTCCAGAAAACTTGTGTCTTGGAATAGATTTATGTCTTTCTCTTCTTCTTTACTTTTTCACTTGGTATCAGAGCAGTAGTAGAGCCAAATGTCTATTGATGTAAGCAAAGATCCTGGCATGAAAGATTCAGCAAAAAATGACTACCATGAAAAACTCGACAGTGGAGAGCACGACAGAGAATGGAAAGAATCCCCCCGCAAACAAAGATGCAAGCATACGAGACTCACTTCGTGCAGTCCATGCAAGTCAGAATCCAATATCTCAGTCAGGTAACCCACTTGGGTCTTATTTTCCGTGAAGCTTAATCACGAAAACTATCTTCTATGGAAAAATTTTGTTTTGCCTGTAATACGTGGGAACATAATGGAAGGTTTTATCACTAGGATAAAGAAATGTCTTCCAGAGTTTGTTGTCATCTGCACTGAAGGAGAGAATGATGATGAAGTTGTAGAGAATCCTGAATATGAAGACTGGATAGTACATAACCAAATCCTACTCGGTTGGCTATATAACTCTATTAAACCTGATGTTGCCTCAGAAGTCATGGGCAGTGAAACTTTAAAGAAACTTTGGGAGTCAATCAGAGACCTATTTGAAGTAAAGACTAAATCTAATATAGTCTATTACAAGAGAGAGTTTCAGAAACTATAAAAAGGAGGAATGAAGATGATTGATTATCTAAAACATGCTAAAAGCCTTGCTGATAACCTGGCCCTTGCTGGTAGGCCAGATGATTTGGAAGACTTAGTGTCTCAAGTTCTAACTTGATTTGACTCTCATGAATATAATCATGTTGTGTGTCAAATCTATAAACATGAAGAGATAAGTTGAATAGACTTACAAGATAAACTTTTGAGTTATGAGAAAATAGAAAATGAATGCAGGGATTGTATCAATCAACCTTGGACAGGTTACTGTAAATTATGCATCAGCAAAAGGAGCTTCACATGGAAGTCAGCACAGAGTTCAAAACAACTACCAAAATAAAAACTATGGTTACCCTTCTGTTGGTCAATCCTCTCACCAAAACTCCCTCAACCAGGGTAGATCTAAAAATACTTATGGAGGTAGAGGGATGAGATCAAGGGGTACATGTAGAAGGAACAACTCAAGACCAAAGTATGTGGCAGAATTGGTCATATAACTGCCAATTGCTACTACAGATATGATAACAACTACATTAGAAACCCACATGAGTAAAACAAGAGCAACAATAGAGCCAATCCCAACTCAGCATACATTGCAACCTTAGAAATAGTGACAAACCCTGCATGGTATGCAAATAGTGGAGCAAACTACCATGTTACCGATGATCCAAATCACATTGGAAAAAAGACTGGATATACTGGTAAGAATAAACTTACTATTGGTGATGGTAGTCAATTACAAATTGCTCACATTGGTAACTCACTAATGCACACTCCATAGACTGAAAATGTTAAATTTCTAAAAGATATTTTGCATGTTCCTGGTATTAAAAAGAGGTTTCTTGGTGTATCTTAACTCACTGCTTATAATGATATAGTGGTTGTAATAATATGGACAAGGCAACATGAGTGATTATGCTCAAAGGGAAGCATAAGATACACTAAGAAATCCTAGCCAAGATCTTAATCAAGAGTCATTTTGTAGCTCAACTCAGCAAGTTGAGTCCAATGTTAGTCAGTCTCAGTCTAGTCAGTGCCAGTCTTTAAATTCTCTAAGTTCTTTAAGGCAAATGTCGCATAGAAGGTTAGGTCATCCTTCGAGTAGGGTCATGAATAAGGTTTTGAAAGATTGTAATCAGAAAGTTAAACTCAATGAGAATTTGATCTTTTGTGATGCTTGTCAATTTAGAAAATCACATCTCCTGCCTTTTCAATCCTCAATTTCGCATGCTTCCTCTCATTTAGAACTCATTCATACTGACATATGGGGGTCATCCCTTTTGCAATCTACTTCTGGTCATCACTATCATATCTATTTTATTGATGACTACAGTAGGTACACTTGACTGTTTCCCCTGAGGAATAAATCTTATGCATATAAGACTTTCACTCATTTTAATACTGTAGTAGAAAATCAGTTGGAGAAAAAAATTAAATGTCTTCAATCTGATATGGGGGGACAATATCTAAGTTTTTAGAACTATGTCAAGCAACATTGGATCAAATTTAGGCATGCTTGTCCTCATACCTCAGCTCAAAATGGCAGAGCTCAAAAGAAACACATACATATAGTTAAAACTGGCTTGACTCTCATTTCTCAAGCTCATATGCCTCTAAAGTTCTGGTATGAGGCTTTTAAAACCTCTATTTTTATCATAAATAGACTTTCAACTCCTGTACTAAATGGATACTCTCTATTATACAAACTATTTCATAAAAAACCAGATTACCTCTCTCTAAAGACCTTTGGATGTGCTTGTTTTTCATTTCTGAGACCTATCAAACTCACAAATTTCAGTTTTATACCTCCAAATATGTCTTTCTAGGCTACAGTGATGCTCATAAAAAGGTTATAAATGTGTTAGTTCCATTGGGAGAATCTACATCTCAAGACATGTCATCTTCAATGTGTTAGGGGTTATGCTCTCAAAACATATGTTATAAAATTTAAAGAGAATTACATTTTTCTTATAATTGTTCTTTTAAATTATTATTGAATAATTTATATAAATATCTAAAATATCTATATTCATTAATGAGACTATGATCTTATATTAGTACGATAGAATTAAGATCATAAATAATGAAGAAAAATTGTAAGCAACATATTGAAGTATGGAATCTTTAATGAATGGTTGCTAGTACGGTTCACTAAATATTATGAATGTGTGTGATCCAGATCCGGATCATTGATATGGATAGACATCTTAGTGAAGATACTTTATATAATTCACATATGGCAGGACCGATGTGAATTAATATCTTTATTAACATGTCATTTATCATAAAAATTTAATACACATCAATTCGATGATCATATGTAGATCAGTCTGAATCATGAGTAGTCATGAACTCCTATGCATGTCTACTGGATCTTTTGATTCACTCATTAAGGTTTGTTTGTTAATCAGGCTAGTGACTTTTGTTCTGGAGATCCACTGATGTGGATGGTTGGGGGGCATGATCTTACAAGATTTAAAATCTAACATTTTCTAATAGGTTGTATATTAGTTCTCTTAAGTGTTAATTCTATAACTAAATGGTTATTGAGATCAAATTTATAATGAAATTATAAATTAGTCATTCACTAGTGGAATAATGATACTTAAAGATCAAGAGGTAATTAGAAAGGTAAAATGATAATTTTGATCAGTTTTAATTTACGAATCAATAATTGGAGGACATGACTATATGAAATGACTATGTCAGTGGACTACATCAGAATACTCTGTAAATACATTCTATAATCTCTAATAGTGTAATTCAATATTTATAATAGAGTAATAATGGAATTAATAAATAAGATTATTTAAAAAAAATTAATTAATAATCTTGTTTATTGAAACTTAGGATTATAGGTCCATGGTCCACAAGTCACCTCCATACTACGCTGTCTAGGATGTGAATATTTTAGGACATGAGAAAAAAACTGATTTACAAAAACAAAATTTACTCTAGGGCAAGTATATAATTATGAGATAATTATGTGTGATTAATTAATTAAATTATTTATATTTTTAAATATAATTTTCAGAATATATATATGTATAATTATCGATTTTTTTAATTATTGATAAGTGAGACAGAATATCAAATTTATTTAATTAGATAATTAAATTAGTATTAGATAATAATTTAAATCAGCTAAATCTGTTATTTGTGAATTAACAGATAAGTTAGTTGTAGGGATAATCAGATATGTTAATTTTAAATTAACTTATTCTAGATAATTATCTGATTAAAATAAATATTTAGTCCACAGTAATTACCACGTGTCAATCACTGATAGGGTATTAGAAATTGACATGGACTATTGTAATGCCACGTGGCACTACAGTAGTGAGAGTGCAACACTATAGTGCCATATGGCACTTCAGTCGTGCACAATTGCACTGGATCCCACTGTAATTGATAATTTTATATTTAAATATTATTTCAGTTTATCCCTAAAATTATGATATGCAATTATCTAGAATATATACAAATATTATTCTAATGGCCTATGTTGTTGAAAGAAGAGGAGAGAATCAGTTGATCGGATCATCAGTTCGTCAATCAAAAGTTAAATTGAGAACACGATTGGTGTCAGAGAGATTTTCTTCTATGATTAAATGTTAATCAAATCTCTAAAATAATAATCATCATGTTTTTTTAAAGAATCATCTCACTAAAGGCTTTCTTAGAAAATTTCTAAATCTCATGTGTTAAGAATATCTAGAGACAGAAAAAGTGTTTTGTAAGATTCTACGTACCAACACACGTCAGAGTTCGTTGAGGATTGACTTGAAAGATCTTTGTGTGGATCTCGGAGTCTCCTGATCGTTGGAACAATTTCGTGAGAAGAGAGGATCGATCAATTTTTGCAAGGACACTTGATATAGACTATAAAAGATATATGATTCCTAACCTTGTAAGTTGTAGATTTACCTTATAAATATATAATGGATCCTGACTGATTGAAAAAGTGTTTTCAATAAAAGTTTTTTATTTTATTATCATGGCGTTGCGCAAGTTTTGTTTTATTGATTCATTTTTTATTAAAAGTTTAATTTCATAAAAGGCCACGCGCATATACGTTTTTTGCCGTGCACGCGCCGCGATGACCATCAAGTGGTATCAGAGCGGTCTTTATATATTTATATGTTAAATGATGTGTGAGTTTTCTTACATTATTCATATAATATGAGATATATATGATGATGGACGGTTATGTGTTTTGAATGTATGGAAAATAATTGATCGTTAATTATATGGTTATTATTGGGTTCGGCTTTGTTTTAATTTTTCCTAGATCTTGTGGAAGTCGAATTGAGGCGTAGGAAATTCGTGTAATTTTATTTGAATATTATTATTGTAATTATTCTGAACGTGGGAAGATGAAGAACGCACGAGATGAACGGTAGAAACTTACTCTTCATGCGAAAACACTGTTCATCCTCGAAAACACTGTTCACAACAAAAATTTACTATTTCGTTGGAGGTGAACGGTACTGTAACTGCGGTGAACGGTGGTTGTCCGGCGCGGCAGGTGGCTGCCGACGGTGAGACGGGCAGTTGTGATGATGGGTGGCAATCGAAGTGTCCAATCGTCAGTGAGAACTGTTGTCACATTTTATGATAGTTTTCAACAAACCATGCAACGAACTCTATCACCTAAGTATTTCATTAAAAACTAAACTATTTTAATTATTCATTTAAATTTTGAGATTAATGTAATTTCAAAACTAATTATTAATTTTTGATTTTTTGAAATTTAAAATTTAATGTGTTTATTTTACTAAGTCAAAGTCAACTATATTAAAAGGGATAGTTATAGAAATTTTTTAAATTAAGAAAAATAATTTTTCTAATTAAAAAGGGTTTTGTTCAAAGATTGAAAATTATGTAGATGGATATCAGGAGGAGAATGTATTATTTGAGAAATATATATCCACGAAGTCCGCTTTGTAATTTTATTTCTTTATTTCAAGGGTTGTAATTTAGAAATACCCAATAATTGTTAGTTTATTTAATTATTAAATGATTTTTAATTGTTATTTTATTTAATTGTTAAATGATTTTTAATTGGCAATCGGAGTGTCCATTATTATTTTATTTAATTGTTAACTGATTTTTAATTGTTATGTTTGATAACATGTCCATGCATTAGTTGATTTTATGTCATACATGAAAATTCCATACAGTTTTATTTAAACATGCATATTATCTATAGAAACATGATTTATTAAGATTTTCCTAATATATTTATATGTATTATTTTAAGAAATCAATTGCATTTAAACTGTTGGGTTTTAACTAGTTAAAACTTGGTAATCACACCATACTAAAGAATATAGTAACCTTTAGGTCAACCGACTTCAGTAAAAGAGTTTTATTAAAGTTTGATGAATATAATTAATTAGTTAATCTAAGTTCACGTAATTATGACTTAGGCGTTTCAGAAAGTTAAATGAATTTAGACCAATGAGATTAGATTAACTGGTAGTTAAATATTCATAAAGTTATTATTTTAACTAGTAATTAATTGATTAGTTAAAATAGAAACACATTATCTTAAAATAATAAGTGAGAGAAGGTTGACATGTCAATGTAAGCTATGGTCTTCATCATTAGTATAACACCGTGAGGTGTAGTGAGGGCCTCGAGGTGGCTTTGCTTTCATCCCCCTAAGGAAGGTTTCGAGCTGTACCAATATCAATGTTGGACTTCTTAAGGATATAGGAGGAAGTGATGTAGTTTAGTTTTGACTGACGCTAAGTTGACATATTCTAAATGAAGTCATGAAATCTGAAATGATGGGTTACACTCATAAAATCACAATTATGCTTTATGTGGGTAGTTGTAATTGACCAAACAAGCGATACATTATTGTGAAAAGATAAAATATTAGATATTTTAAGTTTTAATTAATAAAGGATGAAAATGCTTCATTGACATTTTAAGGTTAATCTGATTGACCCTAAGGAAGCACATATCGTTGGGTTGTTTTATCGTGATTAGTAAATACTAAATTTATGTCTTTATTATGATTGGATTCATGCATCATGTTTACTTTTCAAATTTTAGATATTTATCAATTATATCGAATCATGTATGTTTTAAACTTCAGTTAGCAATATTATGTCTACCGAGGGTAACCCTGTTACTTCTTTACTCGCTCTTGAGAAATTGAATGATGATAATTTTGTACGTTGAAAATCAAATATGAACTTAATGTTGATTTGTGAGAACCATAAATTCGTTCTTACTGAGGAATGTCCTGAGGAGCCCGCTGCTAACGCCCTTAAGAATGTTATGGACAAATATGATGCTTGGATCATATCAAACAACAAGGCGAAGTGCAACATACTTGTGAGCATGAATGATGTTCTGAGAATAAGCTTGAAAGCATAAAGATTGCCTATGAGATTATGAAATTTTTACAGGCGATGTTTGGGTAGCATTTCAATCAAAGTCATCATGAGGCCACTAGGAGCTATATAAAAACTAAGATGAGGAAGGGTACTTCTGTTCGAGAACATGTTTTGAGCATGATCAACATAATACACGAGGCAGAAGTACATGGGGCGGCCATTGATGATCGGACTTAAGTTAGCATCATAGTAGGGTTGCTCATACCATCTTTTTCTGCTTTCACGACCAACTATGTAATGAACAAGTTACAATTCAACATGACTCAATTGTTGAATGAACTGTAGACTTTTGAGTCACTCAACCTTAGAATGACCAAAGAGGACGAGACAAATGTTGTCGATCAAATGCCTTCTTCCAATATTGTTAAGAACAATAAAATGAAGAAGAACAATGGTAAGGACAAGAGTAAGAACAAAAGAGTAAAGAAAGCAAAGATATCATCAAAAGCCAAGAAGAATAAGAAAGATAGCAAGCCGAAAGGAAAGTGTTTCCACTGTAGGGTTGAAGGTCATTGGAAGAGAAACTGTAACAAATATATCTCTAAGCTGAAAAAGAAAGATAAATATGATTTATTTGTACTTGAAGCTTGTTTAGTGGAATATGATTGGTCATCCTGGATACTTGATTCAAGGGAGTTGGCTGATGGTGATGTCATTTTCAGAGTTGGCAGTGGTGCACTCGTGTCAGCTAAAGCATTAGGGACAATCCATTTACTTTTTTGATATAATTACTTAGTTTGGATGATGTTTATTATATTCTTGATTTTTTGAGAAATTTTATTTTTCTTTCATTTTTGCAAGAACAGTTAATCGAAATGTCTTTTATTAACAAAGAGTTTATTACTTCTATGAATGGATTCGATATCTGTCATGCTAAAATTATAAAAATATGCTTAAATAGACTAAACACGCGTTAAATAATTCTGAATTATTTAAAGTAACAAAACCCAAAAATAACAAATGTCAAAGAGTTTATCATGATGAAAACACATATTTATGACATTTTAGATTGAGACATATTAACCTACATAGATTAAATAGGTTAACAAAGCATGGTACTTTGAGAGAGCTAAAAATTGGAACTCTTCTTGTTTGTGAATCCTGTATAGAGGATAAAATGACCAAGAAATCTTTCACAGGAAAGGGCCAAAGAGCCAAGGAACCGCTTGAGTTAGTACATAGTGATGTATGTGGACCGATCAATGTACAAGAAAGATGTGAGTATGAGTATTTTATCACTTTCATTGACGATTACTCAAGATATGGCTATAGTTACCTAATGCATCAAAAGTCTGAAACTTTTGGAAAGTTTAAAGACTTCAAGGCTGAAGCTGAAAAGTAATTAGGGAAATCATTGAAAACCCTTCCATCCGATCAAGGTGGTGGATTTAGAATTCAAGGATTATTTGCTGGAGTGTGAAATCCTATCCCAACTTACAGCACCTGAAACACCACAGCAAAATGGTGTGGCAGAGATGTAAAATCGAATCTTATTGGATATGGTTAGGTCGATGTTAAGCTACTCATCATTGTCACTTACATTTTGGGGATATGCACTACACATGGCAACTTACATTGAATGTAGTGCCTCTAATTCTTTAAGCAAGATGCTTTTAGATGTATGAAATGGCTCCAAACCTAGTTTGCGTCATTTCTGTATATGGGACTGTCTAGCTCACATTCTTAGACCCAATACCGAAAAGTTAGACTCAAGGTCTGAGTTATACACATTTGTTGGCTATTCTCTAGAGACTAGAGGTGAGTACTTTTATAGTCACAATGATTAAAAGGTGTTTGTGTCGACAAATGCAACCTTTCTTGAGCATTACTTTATGTAAAACTACAAATCTCGTAGCAAAGTAGTTCTCGAGGAATTAGCGACTGATGAGTCAGACCACCTTTAATTTCTACTGTAACGATAAACTAGAGAAACCACAGTTTCTACAAAGGAAACCCCGGTGCAACGTCGTACTGGGAGGGTTGTGAGACAACCAGTTTGCTACGAACTAGAGGCACATATCCTAGTGTCAGACACTAATAAGTACGATCCATTATCTTATGAAGAAGCAATGGATGATCTTGAAAAGGAGAAATGACAAGATGCCATGAACCAGGAAATGAAATCTATGTATTCCAATTCCGTCTGGAAACTTGTAAATCCACTTGAAGATGTCAGACCTATTGGATGTAAACGGATCTTCAAGAAGAAAAGAGGTGTAAATGGGAAAGTATAGACTCTCAAGGCACGGTTAGTAGCCAATGGCTATACACAAAAGGGAGGGAGTCGGTTATGAAGAGACATTCTCCCTTGTGGCCATGCTAAAATCTATTCGCATCATTTTGTCCACAATCCCTAGTTTTGACTATAAGATATGAAAAATGGACGTCAAGACAGTTTTTCTGAATAACATTTCTTAAAGAAAACATCTATATGATGCCATTAGAATGTTCGTACAAAATGGATAAGATCATAAAGTATGCAAGTTGCTTAAATCCATTTATGGATTAAAGCAAACATCTATATCTTGGAATCTTACCTTTAATGAAATTATAAGGTTTTATTGCTTCGAACAAAATGTTGATGAAGCATGTGTTTATAAATATACAAAAGATAAGATAGTGGTTTTATTAGTTTTTTATGTAGATGATATTCTACCTATTGAGAATGATGTAGAAACTTTGTCAAAAATAAAGAAGTGGTTAGCTCAAAAATTTCAAATGAAAGATTTGGAAGAAGCGAGCTATGTTCTAAGCATCCAAATCCTAATGGATAGAAAGAACAAGTTCTTGGCACTTTCTCAGACATCTTATATTGATAAGGTGCTGGAGAGATTCTCTATGGAGAATTCCAAGAAAGGCCAACAGCTGACCAGACATGGAATTGTCCTCTCCAAGGAACAATGTCCTAAGACACCTCAGGAGGAAGAGGATATGAGAAAGTTTCCCTATGTTTCAGTAGTTGGAAGTTTCATATATGACATGTTGTGTACGAGACCAGACATCTGTTATGTAGTGAGAATTCTTAGTCGTTATCAATTGAATCCAAGTTTGGAACAATGGATTGCATTAAAGCACATTCTCAAGTATCTTAGGAGAACGAGAAACTATATGCTTGTTTATTCAGGTGAAGACATGAACCCCACTGGATATACTGATTCTGATTTTCAATCAGACAGTGACAATCGAAAGTCGACATCTGGAACGGTATTCACCCTAGGTGGAGGAGCTGTAGTATGGAGAAGTATT
Source organism: Datisca glomerata (assembly GCA_003255025.1). Classification (NCBI taxonomy): domain Eukaryota; kingdom Viridiplantae; phylum Streptophyta; class Magnoliopsida; order Cucurbitales; family Datiscaceae; genus Datisca; species Datisca glomerata. The sequence continues at coordinate 136,114 of QANY01000999.1, forward strand.
AAACAATCTAGCATTGTAGATTCCATTATGGAAGCCGAATATATAGCGGCTTGTGAAGCTGCGAAAGAGGCGGTATAACTCAGGAAGTTCTAATCTGATCTTAAAGTAGTTCCAGATATGGACAAGCCACTGATTATGTATAATGATAATAGTTCCACATGGCACTACAGTGCTGTCGTGAGGCACTTTACTTGCTCACGACACACTGTAGTGTCATGTGGCACTGCAGTTGTGCACAATTATAGTGGGTCCTACTACAATTGATAATTTTACATTTAAATATTATTTTATTTTATCTCTAAAAATCTGATACGTCATTATCTAGCATATATACAAATATTATTCTAATGGCCTAGGTTGTTGAAAGAAAATGAGAGAATCAGTTGATTAGATCATCAGTTCGTCAATCAAAAGTTGAATTGAGAACATGATTGGTGTCAGAGAGATTTTATTCTATGATTAAACATTAATCAAATCTCTAAAAGAATAATCATCACGTTCTTTTAGAGAATCGTCTCACTAAATTCTTTCTCAGTAAATCTCTAGATCTCATGTGTTGAAAGTGTCATGTAATAATCTACTTGCCCACACACATCCTAGTGCGTTGAGAATTTACTTTAAAAATATTGGTGTGGATCTCAGAGTCTACTGATCGTTGAAACGATTTCATAGAAACGGAGGATCGATCGGCTTTTGCAAGGACATTTGATATAGATTAGAAGAGGTATATGATTCCTAATATTGTATGTTACATATTTAACTTATAAATATATAATGGATCCTTACTGATTGAAAAAGTAATTTCGATAAAAAAAAATTATTTGGTTATCGTGACGTTGCGCAAGTTTTGTTTTATTAAAAGATTCATTTTTTATTAAAAGATTATTTTCTTAAAAGGCCACGCGCCTCCATCTTCCGCCGCGCACGTGCCGCAACAACCAGCACAATGAACATGACTTTCCTTTCAAAAATGGTTTTCTCAACACAAAACAACCTGAATCAGCCTCTATCATCACCTATAATCACCTAATCCATATACATCCAAGTCCTGGCTCCCTTCACTCACCAAAGCCCTCTCCCACTAACACTGATACAAGTCGGCCAACTACTACTTTTGTGTCGGAACTCAGGCATGCACCCTATTTACATCTGTGCACATCTAATTGAGCTCAGTAATAAAATATGCCCAACTCAGAACTATAGCAAGCTCAAACTAAGACTCATGGTCATTCTATGGTCACCATGTCAAAAGTTGGGATTCACAAGGTGAGGAGATATCCCTCAAAATACTAGACGTGCACAGTGAGCTATCCTACATAGCCCAAGACAATTCAAGACGCTATGAGATCAAAACAATGGTAGATTGCCATGCAAGAAGAGATTGATGCTCTAAATAGGAACCAAACATGGACCCTAGTGCCTTACTCTTCTTCTTTAAACATAATCGGCAACATGTGGGTGTATAAGATCAAATACAATGCAGATGGGACCTTCCTTTCAGAGATGTAAAGCAAGATTAGTAGCAAAGGGGTTTACTTAGTCACTTGGAGTTGATTTTTTAGAGATATTTATGATTAAAGCTTCAATAGTGAGAGTTATACTTTCCTTAACTGTTTCAAAGAACTAGGTTGTAAGGTTTGAATATAAACAATGACTTTTTATGGGCAAAGAAATCTACATGAAGATGATATGTTCGTAACAGGTAATAATAGTTTCTCTCTACAAAAATTTGTTCAAAACCTACACCATTTTTTCCTTGAAGGACTTAAGGGATCAACAACATTTCCTAGGGATTGAAGTGAAAAGACATGATTCTGGCATGTATCTTACACAAACCATATATATTGAGGACCTTTTTAGGAAGACTGGCTTGGAGATTAGTAAACCCTATTCAATACCAGCTGTGGTTGGAAAGAAAATGACAGCAACAGAAGGAGAACCTCTAGAAAATCCAACAACCTACAAAAGTGTTTTGGGAGCCTTGCAATACCTAACCAATACTAGACTAGACATCGATTTTGTCATTAACAGATTGAGCCAATACCTTCAAAATACCACAAGTTCTCACTGGAAGGGAGTTAAAAGAGTCCTTAGGTATCTAAAAGGGACTAGATAGATGGAGCTGCACATTAAGCCTAGTAATAATCTGACTCTTCAAGGCTTTTTGGATGCAGACTGGCCTTGCTACCAGGATGATAGGAGAAGCATATCAGGTATTGTGTTTACTTTGGAGGCACTTTGGTGTCATGGTTTTCAAGAAAGTAACACATAGTTGTCAGGTCTAATACTGAGTCTGAATATAGAGCCCTAGCTCAGGTATCCTGTGAAACAGCCTGGCTTGAATCCCTTCTTGCAGAAATCTCTTTCAAATGTCACATTATTCCTAGTACATGGTGTGACAATATGAGTGCAAGTGTTCTTACTGCAAACCCCGTTTACCATGCTAAGACAAAGCACATAGAGATTGATGTGCACTTTGTGAGGGATAAAGTTCTAGTTAAGCAACTGGAGGTGAGATACTACTCACGATCAAATTGTTGAATGCTTGACTAAGCGACTATCAAACAAAAATTTTTCTCATTTCAGAGCCAAGCTTGGAGTAGTATCAAGACCTCTAACACTCACAAGCTTGCAAGGGAGTGTTAAGACAATAAATACTTCATATTTATTATTCTTGGGCTGCTCATTAATAATGCTCTCTCTTGTGTATTAAAGAGGCCCATGATGTTAGGCCATTTTTTTCTAGTTATAAAGCCTACACGTGTATTTTGTTTAGTTTAAGATTTTAGGGTTCTCTTTACTGACACTATAAATAGAAGCTCTTCTCTTTGGCTGATGTTAAGTAAGCTGAAAGTTGTCTAGCAAACCTGTGTCTTTGAATAGCTTTCTGTCCTTCTCTTCTTCTTTACTTTTTCACTCGTTGAACCCCTTCAACATATTGTTGAACCCTATGGCATCAAAGCCAGAAAAATAACTCTAACATTGAAGAGTTTTTTCATCAGGACATATTATTCGTATAATGAAAGACGATATTATAAACACACCTGTACGTGAAGAAAGTAGTTTAAAATTAAAAATAAAAATTGTTTGATGGAAAATATTTGTTGCTTATTAGAGATCAACATATTTATTCATGGACATATTTACTCGGCAGCGATATTGTCATCGTCCTCCTCATTATCATCCTCATCGTCATTGTCATCGTTATCATTGTCACAGTCATCGTGATCGTGACCATTGTCACCATCGTCATCATGATCATGACCATCATCATGATCTTGACCATTGTCATCGCCATCACTATCATTATCATTATTGTCATTGACCGTTGTTGCCGTCATCATCGTCCTCACTCGTATTAGACTGGTCGTGTGCAATAAATAGTAGGCCATTTAGTGTATGAAAGGGTCAGAATACATTCACAACTACACGAAAGGAACTATATAATGAACAAATTGAGAAATTTTGGGTATTTTCTGAAAATTCATGTGGCTTTTGGTTATTCATTGGTTCCTAGAAAACGTAAATCTGCTTAGTTAAGGTCTGACATCCTTTTTTATCTTTGTCCTTATGTTTCCTTGGCTAAATATCCTTTCACTGAAATGAAGAGGAAAGAAAATAAACAAGTCCCTTGTTTCTAAGTATTAATTTGATTATATGGTTTAACACACAAAAGACATTAATAGTTAGTCAATACATACGTTACACGTGTAAATGATTTTATTATTTTCTTAGCTATCTTTATTATTTATAGTTATGTTGTGTTTATTTAAGTTAAAAAGAAATGTATTTAGTATCATATTTATTTTGAATTGTTATGAATAAGGTCAAGAATATATTATGTTATTATTATTTGTTGATATATTATTATTCAATCAAGTTATAGAATGTCTCATGTATGTTTTTAGAAAAAGAAATAGTATATAGTGAAAATGTGCTCTTAAAATTTAAAAGAAAAAACGATATCATTAGAATTAAATCATCTATTTTGTATTTTATTTTAAACTTGGTTTTAAGTCACTACTACAAATATTATTTTTAACGACGGAAAAATCCGTCGTGAAAGATAATTAATGACGGGTACTTACCCGTCATGCAAAAGGGTGCATAAAAAATCATTTTTCGCGACGGTGAATTTTTGCAACGGTGGAATAATGGACTGTCGTTATAAACAGTCAGACTGTCATTATAAACAGTCAGACTGTCGTGAAAGTGTTTTTGTTTAGGACAGTTGAATTTTGAATTGTTGTCAAATCATCTGATAAAACCCATTTATGACCACGATTTATGGCTTAACCGTCGTAAAAGATATATATTTGACTACGGGTCATCAACTAACCGTCGTGAGAGATATTTATTTTATATATAATGCCAAAGAATATTAGGGGGTGTTACCTGCACCATATTGAGAAACTAAGAAGTTCACATGCTCTTGAGAGTGAGCTTAAATCTCTTAAAGAAACTCTGAATAAAACTTCCAATAGAGGATAAATTGTGAGCAATAAAGGTCAAGAACGCAGCACACTAAATTGTTTTAAATTCAGAAAACTGCTGGACACCACAAAAGAACCAGGATTGAGGCAGCAATAATTTCTAAACATAATAGGATAGTGTAGTGCATAAATTGCATATAAAGTTATGCTCATTAAAAAGGCATTTGAGAACTATACCATATGCTTTTAAAGCTGATAAACTAAAGTAACTGAGTAAGACTACAGACAGATAAAAAATTCCACAGCATTGGGCAGAGTTGGCAGACAACCATTAATTAACTACAAATGTCAACATACTAATGACCAAATGTTGGACCTCAATGAGAATCCAAATGACTCAATGGACAAAATTATTTGTATTGCTGACATTTCTCGACATAAAATGCCAAACCCTAAAAGTTATAGCAAATAATACTGACAGGCGAGAGTTAGATATAATCTACTTGCCCCTAGTGTAAACTAGAGTTCCATAACATTATAAACTAAGATACAATTTAAGGAGCGAAACAATAATACCAATATAAGCGTATAATTAATCGATTAAAGAAAATGAAAACTCATCACCTTTATCAAATCACGTTCAAGTTTTTTCATAGTCATTGTCAATGAATCACGTTCCGTAGAAAGCTTCATCTTGATAATAGAAAAAGTAATAAAATCAACATCAGCCCAAATCACTTTAAATGCATTAAAACTGTGGCCCACTTATAATGAGACAATGATTAATTCAAGTAAAATTAAAACTATGTCCAAATTGCTCTAAATGTTGCTAATGGAATATCATCTCCCCTGCAAAATGTGGGCGCCTTTCCTTGGGCAGCCAGTGTCTCAATAACCATTTGGACATCCTCACTGGAGTAGCTAAATGCCCTAATGACATCAAATAACAAATATGAATAACATTCAAAGTTCTTAACAATTTACCTTGAGCATTTCTTCCATGCATATTTGCTTTCTCTAGGTCGATAATATCCTATGTTGCATCAAGGTGCTTCTAGAATAACACAACCAGCACAAGAAGCATTCATTTATGGGTTTGTTACCAAACCCTATTTCAATGAAGCAGAAAGTACATGCAAGATTGAGTTTCTTGTGGAAGATATCAGGCTTTCATCCCTTCTAAAATAGATCCATATATATTAGCATTTTTTTACCAAAGTCTACCTTGACAAGGGGAATACACGAATCAAAGGCCCTATCGCTTATCCAGTAAAATGAAACACAAACACTTACTGTCGGTGCCTTAAAATAGCATCGNGTTTCTTGTGGAAGGTATCAGGCTTTCATCTCTTCTAAAATAGATCCATATATATTAGCATTTTTTTACCAAAGTCTACCTTGACAAGGGGAATACACGAATCAAAGGCCCTATCGCTTATCCAGTAAAATGAAACACAAACACTTACTGTCGGTGCCTTAAAATAGCATCGTTGTCCATCAATGTTGTTAACATCATTGAGATGGGAAAGGGGGCGAGAATGAAAGTAAAGTACAAACTTCTTTTTTTAATGTTTGCTAAATACGACGGGAGTTCAGTCCCTGTCGTTTTCATTCTTTTTACCATAAAATACGATGGGTCTTTATCCTCTGTCATTTAATTCAAATAAGTCACTATTAATATGACGGGATCTGGATACCTCACCCCATCACCCCATCGTATTAATATATTTTAAAACGACAGGATTTTTACGCCCTGTCATCAAAAATCATCCCCATCGTGTCCATTTTCGACGCCCATCGTTAAAAACTAGTTTTATAGTAGTGAGTTTTCATTTGTATTACAAATTTAACTTTTTTGTCTATAAATTTTACTTTTCCTCTATATTAAAAATAATTTAGTACATAGTTGAGTTTTTTCTATATAACTTCTTAAATAATTTGTTACAATTCATTCAAAGTTATAAATTAAATTTAACTTAAAATTATTTATCAATTATTTTTTTCCAAATTCATTAAATATATGAATAGAGGTTTGAAATTAATGGCTACTTGATCAATTTAATTTGATTTGTTAAAACTGACAAATTATTAAATATCACATGTAACTTATAAAGTTATTTTGAGTAATGCATCAATAATAAGTGGATAAAATTATCAAAAAATGACTCTCACTTCCTCCCTTCTTTTAATATATTATAGATTAAAGGAATAACCGATTAGACTTGACCACTTTTTTCTTCTTATATTGGCCGTTTGTATCAATTAATATATTTACCTAAAAACTAGTTCAGCTGATCTATTAACTTAGGTGTATCTTTTCCTTTTAACTAAGTTAATATATCTTAATATATTAAAAATGGCTTAAAGATGAGAAATTTTAGGTTCTCATTTTTATCCTTCGATGCTCCTTAAAATATAGTACAATTTAAGATTTTAATATATTTTCTCATTTAATAAAATTCATGTAATGGAATATTATTTTTATCCAATAATAATTTGTTTAGCAATAGTTTGTAAAATTAAATATTTTTGTAACATAATGCAAATGGAAACATAAATATCCGTAAAGATCAATTTTGTGGTTATAAAATTAAATATTATATAATATTTTTTGTGTTATTAGAACATTAAAATTAATATTTTTTATGTTATTAGAACATTAAAATTTATGTAAATGAATTGAGAAAAATATTTTACAAAAGATAAATTATCTCTTAATATAATAGAATATAATAAATTGCCGAATAATTATTTTGTATATTATTCAAATAGTACTTCTATGTTGTAAAATTTCAAAAATATTATTAACAAGCTAATGTACTTATTATTACTATTATTTTACTTTGAATTTAGATTTACATTGACTTTAAAAAGTAATGTATTTATTACATTATTATTAAATTTAAATTTTATGTATATTTTAACTCACTTAACACGTACAAAGCACGTAATAGTCGACTAGTTTAACTAAAAGAAGGTTTAATTTTGAATGAAACAAGTATATTACCTTCACTTATGGGTGATCTCTATAAATTAAGATTACAGTAAAACTGATTCTATAGTGAGAAACCATTCATCCAACAGATCTCATGCAAGCATACTTTGCAATAACGAAAACAAAGTGAAACATTTGAAAGCATTCCATCGAAATCAATCATTATTTTAACTTTTTTTAAATATGTAAGCAATTTACACTAGTTATAATTATACATGCCCAGTCCAGATATATAACATACATATGTATATGTTACACGTGTTATATCCTCATATATATATATGTGTGTTATATGTGCTTACACATATATTATATACGAGATTTCCACCGGCTTTAGAAAATTTTGGGAGAGGCAGGGGAAATTTTTTTTGGAAAAAATTGAATAGTTGAGAGAGAACTTTTGAAATTATGGGAGAGGAGAGAGAGAATTTTAAAAAGTTTTATGAGAAAGAATAGAAAAAATTAAGTTATGAATGAGAGAAATTTTAGAAGAGATGAGGAGAAATAATAATTTGAGGTGAGATTAATTGAATTTTGGGAGAGATGAGAGAGAGAATATTTTGAGGGTTGTTATTTTTATGTTTATTAAATATTTGAGACTTTTATAATATTGCTACATGAGTAGATAATTCTTTTAGTTTTAATTAAAGAAAATTATATTCTAATTTTGTTCATACTTTCACTTTTACACGATGTTATAAATAGAAATATTTTTTTATTTATTGAGAAATTACACTGACACTCCTTGAGCTTTTTAAATTACACAAATTTCATCTCTATTTTTTAACTTACACAGACTTCTCATGCATTTCACATTCTATAACAAATATGTTTAATTTCTTAAAAAAATTCGAGCGTGAATTAAATGGGCATTAAAATATAGAAGGATATTCATATAATTAAACAAATTATAGGCCGTGTGAGTGTAATTATTCCTTTATATCTTATGGCTGTAATTATAATTTTAATTTTTCAAAATGATTACATTAATTTTAAAAATTTTAAATAGAGAACTTTTCTACCAACAAAATTCACATATCAAACAAAGTAGTTCAAAATTTCTGATATTTGTCATGTCTTTCTAATATTTATTCAACCAACCATGTCAACGTGATTTTCATATGTCTACGTCCTTTCAATCACATTTTTCGACAATCTTAATTTTTTGATAATTAAACTAGAATTTATAATAAACAATCCCGGAGTATAAAACTAAATTTGAAAATTATAATTGAATGCTTATTTGCACATTATATATATACTAACATATCATAATAGAGAGGTAGAACATGACTCTGCATAGTATTTCACAACTACAAAATTATTCTTTAACCACGGGAATTCCCTATTATTAAAATCAAAGATGATGGGTAAGCATCCGTCGTCTTTGAAGGTGTCATAAAAAATCACATATTTTATTATGACGGGGCAAAAAGATGACAACGGTTTTAGACACCGTCATCTTCAAACCCATAACAACGACGGTTGTTTTGTAGTTCTTTGATGACGGTTACTTTCCTTTTTTACGTCCCCATGTCTTCTTTCCAAATCGTCATAGTCGTTGAATCGTATTTTTACGATGGTTGATAGAGCAACCGTCATTGTTGTCTATTATTTATTTTTTTATTTAATCTTAGAAACCATCATTTTTGTTATAGTCTTAGAAACCATCATTTTGTTATAGTTTTACTGCCAAATCGTAATTTTTGCTACAGAATAATTAAGCCAACCTATTAGAATTGAACAATAATGTTTGATATTGTTAGGTTTTCTTTGGGGTTTCCTCTACATCACATATATCAGTTGCCAAACACTGCCAAGAGTAGTTTAACAAATTGCAACATTACAACTTGCAATAGTTAGCTTGTTAGAAGCTAACTGCCTTATGTACTAAGTGTAGTTAGCTCATTAAATAGAAGTAGCTTTGCTATTATTCAGTCGTGAACTAATATAAGAAGAGAAGTATGAATAAAAAAGGCAGTACTCAGGACTCAGTAGTTGAAGCTGAGATCATTTTCTTACCACCTTTTTCTTTCACCTCTCTCTCTCTCTCACTCTCTTCATTTCTTAATTACATGATATCAGAGCCTTCTTGACTTATATCAACTGTTGTAACCAATTCAAATGACTTAAACAACTCATCAATGAGCAATGTGTTTATCAACACTTTGAATAACTCATATGTATCAAACTTGATTGACACATCTATGTGATCTGAAAATTACAAGTGATGCCTGCAATAACAGGGCATAGGCTTGAAGACATATATACTTCTTGAACTCTCAAGAAAATCATAGAAAAAGAAATTTGATGGTAGTGCCAATCAAGAATATGTAATCTAGATTAGGAAAGATCAACTCTTTTTGAGTTGGTTGAGATCCTCCATAACAGAAGGATTCATGAGAATAATGGAACAATATGAATCCTTTGCTGAAGTATGGATCTCTCTACAGAAGAGTTTTGCTTGTAATCAAAGGCTAAATTAGTGCAGTTAAAGAACTCACTACAGAATCATCCCAAAGGTATACTTATAATTTAATAATACTATGAAAAGTTAAGGAAAGTTCAACTCTTTCTTCAATTATCAATTTAAATTAACTTAAAAATTATTACTAACTACTTGTTTTTTTTAAATTCGTCGAATATGTAAATGAATTTAAAAAATTAATGCACACTTGAACCAATTTAATATAATTTTAAAAGTGATGAATTATTAATTGCACAAGTTAATTTGGGGAATACACTAATAATAAATGGATAAAATTGTCCAAAAATGATTCTCATTCTCTCTCCACTTTTAGTTATTATAGATAAATGATACAAATGCTTACACCCTTCAGGCATAATTTATATCTCTAAAAATGTCAAGTATATGCTTTCCTTATTTGACAGTCAAATCCAAGCCTGAATCAGAAAATAACTCATTCTCTACTTTTAATATTCCTAGCTTTAATTCTAATATACTTTCTCATACCATATTCCCACTGGTGCATCATCTATAAATTTTTATGTACAATACACTCATATCAGTAATACTATATCTGAGAACTCCCTGCAAAATAGGTCTTCCAGTAATAGTACCTCATATTATAATCAGTTAGCATCAGGTAATTCTCGTTCACATTTTAATACTCAATCAATTACATGTGCTAACAATCTCCCAGTTTTTCCATCTATTTTAGAAAAAAATTTAATCATTGACCTTTCCAGCCATCAGACCTGAAAAACACTGCACATAATCTTAACACAAACTCAACGCACCAATTCCAATCATCCCATGGTAACCAATCCAAAAATGGAATCAGTAAACCAAAAGCTTATACAGCCTCCAAACACCATCTTCCATCAATTCACCAACCTATTGATCCTACCTTACCCAAACAAACCTTATCCAGTCTTATCTGGAAACAAGCAATGCTTAAAGAATACAATGCCCTTTTAAGAAATAAACTTAGGAACTGGTACCCTACACTTCTAAGATGTCTTTGGTTGGAAACAAGTGGATTTACAAACTGAAAATTGCATCCAGATGGCAGAATGAAAAATAAAGCCAGACTAGTTGTAAAAGGATTCCACCATACCCCAAGCATTGATTTCACTGAAAATTCAAGTCTAGTGGTTAAACATACCACAATCAGAGTGATTCTACACTTGGCGGTTTCATATGGATGGGAGGTTAGACAACTGGATGTAGTCAAATGGTTTTCTAAAAGGGACAGTTTTTATGCCTCAACCAGAGGGATTTAATGACCCACTCAGACCTCACCATGTTTGCAAGTTGAAAAATACGCTCTATGGACTAAAATAAACCCCTAGAGCCCGGTATGGTAGACTCATACATGCTCTCTTATAATGGGTTTCAAAAATGCTAAGTCAAACACTTCCTTATTCACCTATCAGTCTAGTGAATATGTCATATATCTACTAGTTTATGTGGATGATATCCTCATCACACACTACAACTCCACTTTGATTCACGAGGTAACTCTGAATATGTAAAAGCCTTTTACTTTAAAAGATGAAACCGAGATAGAGAGGGATGGCCCTTTTTTGGCTCATCGAGGCAAAAACACTCATAGGAATTGTGCTAATTCCCATGTTCTTTCTAGTCTCGTTTGGTTTTGAGAGCTTCCCCCTCCCCGTCCCTTACTAGTCTTTTGACAGCCGTCATCCTGGATTTTTTTTTTATATGTCGGGGAAAATGTATCACCTTTTTACATTAATTCTTAAAAAAAATTCCTCGGGTCTCTATAAAACATAATGAGAAGACAGGGTAGAAGCATACACAAAAGAAGAGAGGAAAAGTAGAAAGGGGGGAAGAAGTCTAGTGCTAGTTCTTAGTGAAACTTCATTATCTAACTATCATTTTTGAGTGGTTTCTTTGTTCTCTTATTTGAAAAGAAAGACAAAACTTCCATTTCTTTCTCTTCTTTCTTTTTGATTTTGATCTCTTTGACGAATTGCGTTTTTGCCAGAGAGATTTATTTAGAAAGAATCTCTCGAAAAAAAAGACTTAGACATTTCCTACCAATACAAGGTAGGTGCAAAAAGGCGAGAGGAGTTGAGCTATAGTAGCTACATGAAACAAAGTCGTTCTTTCTAGAATACTTCCTGGCATGCGAGATGAGACTGGAACCAAGGCCAAGGGCAGGAACTCCACTAACAGGAACTCTATCATCAACCAAGAGGCCAAGAGCTTCAATTGAAGCCGGGGAGCTATACTCCGAATCCAACTAGAAACCGGTTCTTGCTCTGGTTTTAGGGAATCCCTAAAAATCCCAGGTTAAAACTACATTGTGATATCAATAATGAAGAAAAATAAACACCAATAACAGTCATGAAACGGGGCAAAACAATGGCAGCCAAATGACATAAAGTCAAAATTCATGAACATAGCAAAGAAGTATGATCACCGATTCACCCAAAAGCAAATTGTAGTGAGTACTCATGGGTAGTCAAAAAGACGTATTCTGAACCAACAAAACAAACTGTATATCTCTAATCTACATGTTCAAAATCAAACAGATGAATAAACTTGACAAAAAGTTCCACAAATTGTAATAATAAACAGCACTAATAGACTAAATAAAATTAATTCAATAAATTGCTCGGTGCATAAATAATAACGCACAAAAGATTGAACTAAACAATGCCAAACTATAAAAATAATGTAAATCAAATATGAAACAGCCCAAAAACTATGCACGGAGCATAGCGTGTTCATGATGCAGTATAGCATGTTCTAATTATTTTATCCTATAAGAACGAATATAAAGAAGGATTTAAGAAATTTATTATCAACAGTAGCTTAAGCCCATTAAGCAGAAGAATTATTGCAACGGTTCTGTACGGTAGTTTGTGCGAATTGCCACCATTTTCCCATATTGTTAACTTACAACTATTTTTAACCGTCAAGTTAACATGCAAGAGAGAATATTTTGAGGGTTGTTATTTTTATGTTTATTAAATATTTGAGACTTTTATAATATTGCTACATGAGTAGAAAATTCTTTTAGTTTTAATTAAAGAAAATTATATTCTAATTTTGTTCATACTTCCACTTTTACACGATGGTACAAATAGAATATTTTTTTATTTATTGAGAAATTACACTGACACTCCTTGAGGTTTTTAAATTACACAAATGCCATCTCTATTTTTTAACTTACACAGACTTCTCATGCATTTTACATTCTATAACAAATAGGTTTAATTTCTTAACGAAAAATTCGAGCGTGGATTAAATGGGCATTAAAATATAGAAGGATATTTATATAATTAAACAAATTATAGGCCATGTGAGTGTAATTATTCCTTTATATCTTATGGCTGTAATTATAATTTTAATTTTTCAAAATGATTACATTAATTTTAAAAATTTTAAATAGACAACTTTTCTACCAACAAAATTCACATATCAAACAAAGTAGTTCAAAATTTCTGATATTTGTCATGTCTTTCTAATATTTATTCAACCAACCATGTCAACGTGATTTTCATATGTCTACGTCCTTTCAATCACATTTTTCGACAATCTTAATTTTTTGATAATTAAACTAGAATTTAGAATAAACAATCCCGGAGTATAAAACTAAATTTGAAAATTATAATTGAATGCTTATTTGCACATTATATATACACTAACATATCATAATAGAGTGGTAGAACATGACTCTACATAGTATTTCACAACTACAAAACTATTTTTTAACCACGGGAATTCTCCATCATTAAAATCAAAGATGATGGGTAAGCACCCGTCGTCTTTGAAGGTGTCATAAAAAATCACATATTTTATTATGACGAGGCAAAAAGACGACGACGGTTTTAGACACCGTCATCTTCAAATCCATAAGAACGACGGTTGTTTTGTAGTTCTTTGATGACGGTTACTACCCAAATAGTCATAGTTGTTGAATTGTATTTTACGATGGTTGATAGGGCAACCGTCATTGTTGTTTATTATTTATTTTTTTATTTAATCTTAGAAACCATCATTTTTGTTATAGTCTTAGAAACTTTTACTGCCAAATCGTAATTTTTGCTACAGAATAATTAAGCCAACCTATTAGAATTAAACAATAAATGAAAACAAAAGAATGACACAAATATCTCAGCACACAATACAACTCTTCATTGCATATAATATGATTATCTTCAAAATTTCTAACATTGTAGACTAGAAAAAATAAATAACAAAATTAATTGCAAAAACCTTGAAGCTAATGAACTTTGAGTACTTCTTTTAGTTGTTCTAGTTGCTCCCAAATTATTCTACTTAATTGTTGAACCCTGCAAAAAATAAAGGTTGGTTTAACCCATCAATTTATTATAAAATAAAGTAAAAGAGTATTGAAAGTTACCATACATACATGTTTGTTGATTTGATATTTACTGCTTCGTTTATCCATTCATGTGTTGCATTATAGATTATTAGTTTAATCCTGAATAAAAGATAAAACATACAGAGTTAAACAAATTACAAATACACCAATACCAAACTAACCACAAGACACAGTTACATGTAATACCTTCAATAATCACAATGTCTTCGCCATTTGATCGAACATAAGCAACCTCGTTTTCACCTTCTGTGTCAAATATTTCAACAACGGGTATCTCTTTCACAAACAAATAACAATCTAATTATGTATCACCTAAATCATCATCAATAATACTTTTACGATATTCTCTTTGAGTAAAAGATAAGACAATTGACCATCTTGGATCTTTTGGATCTTTGTCATAAAAAACATGTTTTGCTTGTGAAACCAAATGAAAAACTTTTTATAACCTAATATGGCAAGATCAACTAATGTAAATTCAAGATCATCAATTTGATCCCATTACTATTCTCAACCCACTCACATTTAAACAACAGAAATCTCTTGGATCACTCCATAAAAGGACAAGTTTGAGTAAATAAGATTGTTATCCTTAACACTTACAATATGCATTGTATGTACCACTACACTAACTCCACTGTTCTAGAAGCATGGATTGTTATCATGACATTTTGTATGGAATCTTTAACCATTTATGGCATAACCAAAATATTTGATTACCTCATAAGTTGGGTCGTGTGCTATTCACCTCAGTGTATTTTTTACACTTGTAGAGACATCAATATCATTTGCAACCTACAAATAATAATCCATGATTAAGCACTTCATAAAATTTACAAGTCTGAATATATACCGTTATCACTTAAGTTACATGATCACGTAGTAAACAAATAAATGTTCAGTTATATTCATCTTGTAGTCATTTATGTCTTCTTGATTTGTTAGGATACTTCTTCCTCAAGAAAGTCATATGCTGTCTATATAGTAGGACAAAATAAAAATTCAAATAGAGTATGAAATAAAGAACCATTATAAAAAACAATGAGCATGATAACAAATAAAAGATTGAGATTATTGTACTTACTAGATATAGGGTTCAACTTCATTAGTATTTTCTAATATGTAACGATGTTCTTGCTTCCACTGTTCGTGATCAATTCTTTCTACATGACCACTTGATAAAGACTTACCATCTTTCAAATCATCATCTGAGCATGGAACTCTAATTGATTTAACTCCTAGATATTCAATGCAAAAACTCTACAGCTTCTTCAGCAATATAACACTCACTAATGCGACCCTCTGGATGATTGTGATTTCTTTCATAACCCTTTTAACACTTTCATATATCGTTCAAATGTGTACATCCACCGCAAGTAAATTGGTCTACAGAGTCGTACATCTCTAACAATGTGCACAATTGGAAGAAGTTTTTTTTTTCAAGAATACATAACTTCACAACAATTTCTTTTTGTAGCACATCCAGTTGTGTAACATCTATAACCTTACAACAAGTGGAATTAAAGAATGGACAAAGTTTAGTGATTGCATATCCTACATGATTAAGTAATAATCCACATATTTCCATAGGAAGTATCTGTTGCATTAATGAATGGTAAACATGATATTTCAACCCATTAAAACTAAGATCTTTCAAAGACACCGGATTTTGAAAATTTGATGAGTACCTTTCAAGAAATTTTATGTTAGTTAATGTAGTGCATAGTTTCTTTTTTTTCTGCTCGTGACAATTTGTAAAAAACTAGGGGTAGAACAGTTTTTTTTTCATCGACTTTTAGCGCCAATTCTAGCCTAATGCCCATTTCCACAAGATCTACACGACTATACAGCCCATCTCTTGTCTTCTCAGAAATGTAAAGCAGTGTTCCTATAATATTCATGTAAATATTTTTTCAATGTGCATAACATCGGGACAATGTTGAACATGTAAGCTTTTCCAATATTCTAGATTGAAGAAAATTGATTTCTTCTTCCAGTAATATTTGGACAATCCATCTTTCATTGATTCATTCACATTCTTATTTTTCAATGTAAATCTTACTTTCTCAACTCTTTCCAACACTTGTTTTCCACTTAGAGGTGCAGGAGTTATTCTAAGCTATTGATTACCATCAAATGCATTTTTTTTCCTTCTATAAGGATGTTGAGTGGTAAAAATGTTCTATGTCTTATATATGCGTTTTGGTTGTTGTGTTTTAGCCTAATAGAAGATGTATCTTCTGCACAAATTGGACAAGCATAATAACCTTTAACACTGCATCCACATAAGTTTTTATATGCAGGAAAATCATTGATCGTCCGCATTAAAATTGCTCCTAGAGTAAAACTCTATTCCCGATATGCATCATACGCCTCAATTCTCACTTCCCAGAGAACTTTAAAATCATCAATCAAAAATGCTAAATTAACATCAATATCATTTTCTGGTTGCTTAAGACCAGCTATTAACAATGTTAACATCATGTATTTTCTTTTCATGCACAACCATCGAGAGAGATTATATATCATTATAATAACAGACCAACAACTTTATTTACTATAAGGAAACTATATGGATTTATTCCGTCTACTGCAATAGCTAGGTGAAGGTGTCTTGGCTCAGCTGCGAAATCCCACTTGTGGTCTATAAACTTCTAAGATGGAGAATCAGTTGGGTGACGTAATTTACCATCTATTTCCCTATCATAAGCATGCCATGTCAAGGTTTTTGTAATATGGCTACTCTTATACATTCGTTTTAAACTGTGGTATGGGAGGAAAATACCATAACACCTTTGCAGGCACTCCTTTTTTCTCCCCTGACAAATTCTTCGATGGTTTCCATCTCAAGAGACCACACACAGGACATACAATTGCTTCTACATGCTCATTTATATAAAATGCCATCATTAGGACATGCATGTATTTTTTCATACACCATTCCTAAAGAACACAAGGTTTTCTTAGCCTCGTAGAATGAAACAGGCATTTGATTGCCATCTAGAAGCACTTCCTCTAACACACTTAATAAATCTGAAAAATTTATGTGACTACATCCATATTTAGTCTTTAAATTATACAACTTCACTAATGTAGATAATTGTGTGAACTTTTTATAATTTGGGTACAAAGGCTTCTTAGTGTCCTTAAACATCTTTTCGAATTTCTCAGGATTATCGAAACAAAAATCTTCTACTACTTCAACCATATTTACGGTACAATCATATTCATCAATATCTACATGAGATATATCTCTTCCTTCATTTATACCAAACGTATTTTTTCTAAAATTATCTAATTCTCCATGCCACACCCATGTTTGATATCTTTGATCTATACCATTAATAAATAAGTGATTTCTTACCTCAATGAAAGTGAAACGTTTGAGATTCACATTCTACACACGAACAACATAAGAAGCAAGGGTCATTACCATGCTCCATCGCATACTTGAGAAAATTTTCAACCCCAATGTCATAATTTGTAGATGTTCTATCAATAAACATCCATGATTTATCCATCATGAGAATATAAAAAGATATTGAAAACTCATTATTACCCTACAATTAACGTAATTAAATTAAAAAAAATGGAGAAAAAAAGAAATATACCTTCCAAATTTGTGAGTTGAATGCATAAAAAAGAAATCAGAGAATTAGAGCTGAATGTAAATATTATCTTGAATTTAAGTGGACGAGAAAACAATTGATTCGAAGGACAAATAAAGAATCGAAGACGATGACGAGATAAAGACAATATCAATAGATTAGAAACAACGGAGAAAATAAGAGAAAAGAAGTCGCGTGATTATTTTTAAGTTAGAACATGTAATAAAATATGATGGGTGGTATAGACGCCGTCGTGAATGATGACCAATTTCACGTGCAGAACTAAAAAAATTTAAAGACACATGGTGTAAAGTGTTAAAACACGACGAGTGGTCTATCACCCATCGTGGATGTAGTTTCAAGCACGACGGGTGCTAGAAAACCCGTCATTGTTTAATAATATTTTTTTTACAGAAAACACGACGGGTGGTCTAGCACCCATCATGTTTGAAACTACATTCATGATGGGTGATAGATCATTTTTATTAATCCCCAATCCTGCAAATAAAAACATGTACAAGTCTACATAGAATACGACCGCAAACTTAAAATTCATTCAGAATGTAGACCATTTCTATTAATATTTAAAATGTAACTTATTACACCGAGTAACTTATTTACAATCATAAAAATTAAAATGCAACCTAAATCTATCCCAAGCGGCATCACATATACTCAGCAAAGTGATCAAACCATTTAAATCGTACTTCATCAATCTCTTCTTGTGTATACGTTAATTTGTTCGTGAACTGCCATGAAAAATTAACAATTATGTTAGACAAACTATTATACACTATCAATAGAATAGATTAAATATAGTGAAACAATAACTAGTTTATGTATCATTTCATTCATAGAATTGTTACGATTCTTGATTATATGTTTCATGAAATGCATAACAAAATAGCCACATTCAACGCTCCTAGCTTGCTTAGGACACTATTATATAAATTCAGTATATAGATTAATAAATCCAAACACGTTAGCATAGACACAAAATATAAATGTATAAATTAATACCTGAGGCTTTATCCACTTCAAAGATTTCTTAATTGTACGTCCTAGCATAGTTCTAGCAATATTGAAAGCCTTGCATAGACAATTTAACCCTTAATTATATCTTCATAGTGTAATTCATAATACATTTAATTCTTAACTATAAAGTAAAACGTACTTCGTAACATCTTTCGGGTCCTGATAAGTAAAATTATTAATACCTATGAGTGAGGGATCGACAAAGACAAATAAGTTAATGTTTTTCTCTCGTAACTTTTGATAAAGGGACCTACAAGAAATAAAACACCAAAATATAAGCAATTAGCAGCATTTTATAAAAACTGTATATAATTATTGAATCGATTACTAAGCATCTTACTCCATATAAATAGACATTATACCACAAAATATCTCGCGCATAATTGCTTAATATCCTCTTTATCACAAAATGTTCTAGCATTATCATAACAAAAATGGCTCTCTCATAATCGACTGTAATGGCCTCATCCGCTCCCATCTTCTTGGCCATTGTGTATAGACATTTTAAGCCTCGTGGAACGTTTGCAGGCATTGAGTTTTGTGTAACAGGCTTCATAGAAGATTTCTTCTTTAGAGTTTTGTCCTAAATACAAAGCTAATTTAGTGTTTCACACAAGATCAATACAACTTCTAAATAACTAATAAGTACAATAAACATATCACCTTTATAAGTCTGACTAGATGTTCAGAGCCTGACCCACAGTCTACAGCTCATCCTGAACTATGATTGGTAGAAAGGCATCATCAATCATGACTAGATCAATTGACACACATACATTCCCCTCTCATACCAGAACATACATTCCCCTCTCATACCAGAACATCATTGCTCGTTGTGTCAATAATTGTACCGTATGTGACGGCCCCATCATCAATATCCACAAACAACTTGCACATAATTTTCTAAAATAATTTAAAACATTATCAGTATGTGTATGTATAAATATTATTTACAGCTTTCCTCTGAGTCATAGAAAGCCCATCCTAAAGTTTAGAGTAGCTCGCCTTATCCAGTGGAGGAGTTATTTTGGGATCACCTTTAAGTGTCTCTTGCTCCAACTCCTTAAATTTACACTCCACTTTAAGTTCTCCTCATTCACAACTTGCTCACGGACTTGAGTCAATTTCTACTCAATTTCTGCCTTTGAGTTGTGTCGAGAAAGTTTAAAATACCTGGTAGGGGTTACAAAATGACCCAAACCCTTTACTCGACCACCATGTTCGGAAGTACCCAAAACCATGGTATCGATTATTGAGTGTATGAAAGGGGTAAGTTTTCATGAACCGATGAGGCAGATTTAGCGTTTCGATCGATTAAGGAACACCTAACCACTGCATCGATTTTAGTGCTGTCAGATTTCATAGAGCCATTTAAGTTACACACTAACGCTTCTAAGGTTAGGATTGGGGCAGTTTTGAGTTAGAATAGCAGACTAGTGACCTATTTCAATAAGAAGTTGTCCAACACAAAAATCAGATACAGTAATTATGACGTTGAGTTTTATGCAGTAGTACAAGCTATGAAGCATTGACGTCATTACCTATTTCACAAGGAATTCATATTGTATATTGATCATGAGTCTTTGAAGCATTTGCACAGACAGGATAAGGTGTCTCCTAGACATGCGAGGTGGGTTGCTTATCTCGAGAAATTCACTTTCATGGTCAAACATAAGGTCGGGATAACGAACCGAGTTGCAGACTCATTGAGGTACCTGATTTTGATTATTTTGAGGATCTTCTTGATACTGATCCTTATTTCTCTGTGGTTCTCCAAGCCATACAAACTAGAAAGAAAACATATTTCTTGTTACATAATGGATTTTTGTTTAAGGGCAATCAACTTTGTATCCCGAATTGTAGCTTGCCATTGCAGATTATCAGAAAACTTCATGGTGAGGGTCACGTTGGTAGAGATAGAACCTTACAACTGGTGCAGTCATCGTGCTGAGTATGCACAAGGAGGTAGAGAAATATGTGCAATGGTGTACAATTTTCTAAGTATCTAAGGCTTCTGCTACTAATGCAGGATTATATATGCCCTTTCCAAATCCTTCTCAACCTTGGTGGATATTAGTATGGATTTTGTGTTAGGGTTTCCTCACACGCAGAGTGGTAATGATTCCACCTATGTTCTTGTGGATCATTTCTCTAAGATGGTTCATTTTATCCCTTGCAAGAAAACTACTGATGTTGTTTCTATTCATGTGGCACAATTATTTTTCATAAGATATATCGTCAACATGGGTACCTGCTTCTATTGTTTCTGATAGAGATACCATATTTCTTAATCATTTTTGGCACAGCTTGTGGAGGATGGTTAATATACAACTTAATTTTAGTAGTAGGACTTTGGGCAATCTGTTGGGTTGTTTGGTTGGCGAACATGTGAAGAGTTGGGCCCAGAAACGATGTCAGACAGAGTTTTCTCATAACCACGCAGTCAATCGTAGTATTGGTTTCAGTCTTTTTCAGCTGGTTTATTCAAACCAACCAAAAGGACCACTCGATTTGATGGCTTTACCTAGTAATTTGAAGTTACACAACAAGGCAGAAGAGTTTGTAGCTAGTCTTCAGGATTTTCACAGGGCATTTCATGACAACTTGCATTCAGCAAATGCACGGTATAAACGAGATGCTGACCGAATGCGTAGGCATGTGGATTTTGAGGTTGGTGATTTCATGTGGGAAATCCTGAGTAAGGATCGCTTTTTAGTTGGTGAGTATAACAAGTTGTTTGCCAAGAAGATTGGACCTGTCGAGATTATTGAGAAGATCAATCCAAACGCCTAGCTGTTGAAGCTGTCTAGCCACATTTGTACAGCTGATGTGCTCAATGTTAAACATCTAATTCCCTTCCATGGTGATTCTTCTGATGATGATACGCTTATAAATTCGAGGTTGAATTTTCTCTACCCTGGGGAGAATGATGCGGATGGTGTAGCGTAGAGTTTTTGGAGCGAATGGATCATCACACGCGCAGTAAATCTTCCGGAGTTGACTCAGCTTGTTTCACAGGACCCGTAAGATATCAAATCAAATCTCGTTCATAAATATACTTATATAGCTGGGTTTACCTTTTACGGCCCAGTTTCAGGCCCAAAACGATCGTTTAGGGAACTTTCGGAGGCCCCAAAGCTATTTCATGAGTTTTGGATATTTTTGTAATTTTACCTTTCTTTTATGTTTATGGTTTTCGGAGACAGATTAAATATCTTTGTTTAGGTTTTATGATAACGGTTTAAGACGTTTTCACATTTTCTCTCTAAAATCTCAATTTTTGATATTTCATGATTTATCGAAGTTTTTCAGAATTCAACAGACTTTATAAGATCGAGTTACTGGTAATCGTGCGAGATTCAATAATGTTTGATATTGTTAGGTTTTCTTTGGGGTTTCCTCTACATCACATATATCAGTTGTCAAACACTGCCAAGAGTAGTTTAACAAATTGCAACATTACAACTTGCAATAGTTAGCTTGTTAGAAGCTAACTACCTTATGTACTAAATGTAGTTAGCTCATTAAATTGAAGTAGCTTTGCTATTATTCAGTTGTGAACTAATATGAGAAGAGAAGTATGAATAAAAAAGGCAGTACTCAGGACTCAGTAGTTGAAGCTGAGATCATTTTCTTACCACCTTTTTCTTTCACCTCTCTCTCTCTCTCACTCTCTTCATTTCTTAATTACATGATATCAGAGCCTTCTTGACTTATATCAACTATTGTAACCAATTTTGATGACTTAAACAAGTCATCAATGAGCAATGTGTTTATCAACACTTTGAACAACTCATATGTATCAAACTTGATTGACACATCTACGTGATCTGAAAATTACAAGTGATGCCTGCAATAACAGGGCATAGGCTTGAAGACATATATACTTCTTGAACTCTCAAGAAAATCATAGAAGAAGAAATTTGATGGTAGTGCCAATCAAGAATATGCAATCTAGATTAGGAAAGATCAACTCTTTTTGAGTTGGTTGAGATCCTCCATAACAGAAGGATTCATGAGAATAATGGCACAATATGAATCTTCTGCTGAAGTATGGATCTCTCTACAGAAGAGTTTTGCTTGTAATCAAAGGATAAATTAGTGCAATTAAAGAACTCACTACAGAATCATTCCAAAGGTATACTTATAATTTAATAATACTATGAAAAGTTAAGGAAATATCAACTCTTTCTTCAATTATCAATTTAAGTTAACTTAAAAATTATTACTAATTACTTGTTTTTTTAAATTCGTCGAATATGTAAATGAATTTTAAAAAATTAATGCACACTTGAACCAATTTAATATAATTTTAAAAGTAATGAATTATTAATTGAACAGGTTAATTTAGGGAATACACTAATAATAAATGGAAAAATTGTTCAAAAATGATTCTCATTCTCTCCCCACTTTTAGTATATTATAGATAAATGATACAAATGCTTACACCCTTCAAGCATAATTTATATCTCTAAAAATGTCAAGTATATGCTTTCCTTAGATGACAGTCAAACCCAAGCCTAAATCAGAAAATAACTCATTCTCTACTTTTAATATTCCTAGCTTTAATTCTAATATACTTTCTCATACCATATTCCCACTGGTGCATCATCTATAAATTCTTATGTACAAAACACTCATATCAATAATACTATATTTGACAACTCCCTGCAAAACAGGTCTTCCAGTAATAGTACCTCATATTATAATCAGTTAGCATCAGGTAATTCTCATTCACATTTTAATACTCAATCAATTACATGTGCTAACAATCTCCCAGGTTTTCCTTCTATTTCAGAAAAAAAATTTAATCATTGACCTTTCTAGCCATCAGACCTGAAAAACACTGCACATAGTCTTAACATAAACTCAAAGCACCAATTCCAATCATCCCATGGTAACCAATCCAAAAATGGAATCAGTAAACCAAAAGCTTATACAGCCTCCAAACACCATATTCCATCAATTCACCAACCTATTGATCCGACCTTACCCAAACAAACCTTATCCAGTCTTATCTGGAAACAAGCAATGCTTAAAGAATACAATTCCCTTTTAAGAAATAAACTTGGAAACTGGTACCCTACACTTGTGAGATGTCTTTGGTTGGAAACAAGTGGATTTACAAACTGAAAATTGCATCCAGATGGCAGCATAATGAAGAATAAAGCCATACTAGTTATAAAAGGATTCCACCATACCCCAAGCATTGATTTCACTGAAAATTCAAGTCTAGTGGTTAAACATACCACAATTAGAGTGATTCTACACTTGGCAGTTTCATATGGATGGGAGGTTAGACAACTGGATGTAGTCAAATGGTTTTCTAAAAGGGACAGTTTTTATGCCTCAACTAGAGGGATTTAATGACCCACTCAAACCTCACCATGTTTGCAAGTTGAAAAATACGCTCTATGGACTAAAATAAACCCCTAGAGCCTGGTATGATAGACTCATACATGCTCTCTTACATGGATTTCAAAAATGCTAAGTCAAACACTTCCTTATTCACCTATCAGTCTAGTGAATATGTCACATATCTACTAGTTTATGTGGATGATATCCTCATCACACACTACAACTCCACTTTGATTCACGAGGTAACTCTAAATATGTAAAAGCCTTTTACTTTAAAAGATGAAACCGAGATAGAGAGAGGGATGGCCCTTTGTTGGCTCATCGAGGCAAAAACACTCATAGGAATTGTGCTAATTCCCATGTTCTTTCTAGTCTCGTTTGGTTTCGAGAGCTTCCCCCTCCCCGTCCCTTACTCGTCTTTTGACAGTCGTCATCCTAGATTTTTTTTTGTATGTCGGGGAAAATGTATCACCTTTTTACATTAATTCTTAAAAAAATTTCCTCGGGTCTCTATAAAACATAATGAGAAGACAGGGTAGAAGCATACAAAAAAGAAGAGAGGAAAAGTAGAAGGGGGGGGGGGGAGAAGTCTAGTGCTAGTTCTTAGTGAAACTTCATTATCTAACTATCATTTTTAAGTGATTTCTTTGTTCCCTTATTTGGAAAGAAAGACAAAACTTCCCTTTCTTTCTCTTCTTTCTTTTTTATTTTGATCTTTTGACGAATTGTGTTTTTGCTAGAGAGATTTATTTAGAAAGAATCTCTCAAAAAAAAAGACTTAGACATTTCCTAGCAATACAAGGCAGGTGCAAAAGGCGAGAGGAGTTGAGCTATAGTAGCTACATGAAACAATGTCGTTCTTTCTAGAATACTTCCTGGCATGCGAGATGAGACTGGAACCAAGGCCAAGGACAGGAACTCCACTAATAGGAACTCTATCATCAACCAATAGGCCAAGAGCTTCAACTGAAGCCGGGAAGCTATACTCCGAATCCAACTAGAAAGCGGTTCTTGCTCTGGTTTCAGGGAATCTCTAAAAAGCCCAGGTTAAAACTACATTGTGATATCAATAATGAAGAAAAATAAACACCAATAACAGTCATGAAACAGGGCAAAACAATGGCAGCCAAATGACATAAAGTCAAAATTCATTAACATAGCAAAGAAGTATAATCACCGATTCACCCAAAAGCAAATTGTAGTGATTACTCATGGGTAGTCAAAAAGACGTATTCTGAACAAACAAAACAAACTGTATATCTCTAATCTACATGTTCAAAATCAAACAGATGAATAAACTTGACAAAAAGTTCGACAAATTGTAATAATAAACAGCACTAACAGACGAAATAAAATTAATTCCATAAATTGCTCGGTGCATAAATAATAACGCACAAAAGATTGAACTGAACAATGCCAAACTATAAAAATAATGTAAATCAAATATGAAACAGCTCAAAAACTATGCACGGAGCATAGCGTGTTCATGATGCAGTATAGCATGTTCTAATTATTTTATCCTATAAGAACGAATATAAAGAAGGATTTAAGAAATTTATTATCAACAGTAGCCCATTAAGCAGAAGAATTATTGCAACGGTTCTGTACGGTAGTTTGAGGGAATTGCCACCATTTTCCCATATTGTTAACTTACAACTATTTTTAACCGTCAAGTTAACATGCAAGAGTCAGAAGCAAAATTCTTCAGCATTATCATGTTTTGCCAAAATTCTGATGCACGGGTGTACGCAAAATTGTTCAATCAAAATTGTCTTAAAGATTGTTTGAGAAAATACATGTACCTTACATCTTTGAATGAGAATTACTTACAATACTCAAAATTCAGGAATCGTCTAAAATTCTGCAACAACAAAGAAATAAAATTTTGCTCCATCCACAGTGCACAAGGTGATGAGCAATTGTCTCTCAAGATAGAACGAATTTTCATTCTTACGGAAGTTGCACTCCAATCGATAAGAATCAACGAACGTAACCATGATTTGTAACCGCACACGTTAGTAAATATGAAAATGTGAAAAGAGAGAGAAAATTATATGAAATTCTCAGCCTATGTTAAAACATAAATAGGGTCACTATATATATAGATTGATTCGTAGTCAATCAAATAGTCCTTGTAACCCTTCGTATGATTTGAAATAGTGTCAATTTAAAATTGAAAAGACGTCAATATTATAACCTTTCAAGTGGGTAAAAAAATACAAATAATTTTTCATTCAAAATTTTCCAACTGTATTAGCTATATTAAAAAACATAAAAAGTCATTACACAATTTTCATTTACTCGTTCAATCTCGGTCATGCAATTAATTTAAAAAAAATGAATCCCTGAAATTTTTGGTTTACCATGACAATTAACAAAAATCAACACATAAAATTAAGTTTAGTATGTTAGTAGGAGCTTAAAACATTTTAACTCCATAAAAATAATTTTTGATTGATATAATATTAAAATAAAACCATCAAACTTGTTGGTATTTTAATGGGAGCATGGAAAGAATTTCTAATCTGTCTTGAATGGTTGATAAACTGATTTCCTTGATAATTAATGAACCGTTTTCAATGTTGATCCAACATTTGTTAATAAATCAAAACTTAGTTTCAATGTTATTAAAAGCATAAAACTAATATTTTTTTAAAGAGATAAAACTAGTATTTGTATTAACATTTAAATATCAAAAGAGATTTTCATAAAAGGATTTAAATACATATTTGGGCTATTTTTGGAAAACTCAATTGAATGTTGATATTAGTCTTAGTTTTCGGGCATTTTCGTTCAATAAATTCGTTTCTGCTGCTTAATTACTTATACGTTTTCCTCAAACACATCATCACTATATATGTCAAATCATTTGAAATTATATATTAATTATGGATGATAAATTTTAACAGAGAAGATTTATATCTTCTTTTTACTACTTTTTGTTTTTCTCAGTTTCAGTTTTTAATAAGTTTTATTTTGTAGTTTAACTCTATTCATCTATTTCTTAAAGAAAATATTTGAGTTATTTTAATTACTCAATTATAATGTAGTTTGTTAAGTGAGTAACTTTCCTTCCGTATTATCAATGTTTTTTCATGGTTTTCTTTATTTCATGCTATGAATAATGGATTACATTTTTGTTCATAGGATAGTATTGTAAATAGGGGACCACCTCACCACGAATGACGTGTCCGAGTTGTACGCGCAAATTTCATTATTAGAAAATTGAACAATGAAAATTGATTAACAATATAAATTTTGTATTGATGATTTGAATGAGTACAATATGTGTTTATGAATTTTTTACAAAAAAAAATAATCCTCTGATTCTTCTTCTATATTGGACTTCAATTCGATGTTTGATAGCGAATCTCTCAGATTGAAAATTAAATCTTCTACGCTTGTGATAGTAAAAGACTCAGATGGATTCTTTTTGAATCTCTAGGCTTCGAGCTTGTTTAGAGATCAATCAAACTCGTTGTATAGCTTGAACGTCTTGAATTCGGATGAATTCTTTGTAGAATTCTTGAAATTCTTTTTTCTGAACTCTAGAGTTTTTTTTAGGTCTTCTGAGAGCTCTGGAAAACTTCTACCTTGTGAAATGAGACTCTCACCTATTTATAGAGGTTTTGAGGGAGCTCTCGTAACATGTGGTAAAATTTTAATGGTTATTTAAGATGACACATGCCATTATTTTATTTGACTTGTTGTGTCATTTAGATATGTGCATTTTCTCATTTGGCATAAAATGAAGTTTTGTCCAATCGTCTCTTGGCGCTTGGCATCATTTGACTGGCCTTTAAAGATGGCACACGTCAACTTGTGATTGATCGATTATGGACCCATCAACTTGTGACGTTGTGAACTTTGATTGGTCCAAAATTTTGTGTCCAACAAATGCGCCCTCGAGAATTGATCATGTGCGGTTAGGACGTGACAAGTGAACGAGTCTTGAATTTTGAGGTTGAGTTTATCTTTTTTTGTATATTCTTATCTTCAGTGAGATTAATTTCAATATGTGACTTGAACAAATTTGGCAAAATGATAAATACATGAATTTTATCCCTCTCAATTTGGATAATTTTGATAAAATTGTCTCTAAGAAAATTAACAAGATTTTCATTTGTTGATGACTCTTGTAATTTGTTGGAGGACTCTCATGATTTAATTTAAGAAAGTGTTGGTTCTTTTAAATTCAATGCACGAAACCTAGATCTATAGTTTTTTTTTCTTTTACGCCGTCGAAGCTACAAGTTGGTGAGTAAAAGAACCCTTTTCCACTTATTTTCTTCTTCATCTTTCTCTTTCTTTCTTTTTCTATCTTTCTTTGCCTCTTCGAACTGTTGGCTTCAAAAATACACAGTGGGTTCTAATTGTCATATGATTTGCTTGATTGTTGCTTTTAGTTTCTTTTAACACGTTGATGCATGCTTGATGTGGTGTCAACTTTTCCCACCGTCACTAGCTTACCTCCCTTCATTCCTTTCTTCACTTGTTTGCACTTGTTGCTGGGTTTTCTTTCTTTAATTTTTTACTGATCTTCCTCGCATATAATCCCTGTTGGTAATTGACATTTTTTTATTAGTTTATTCAAAGAGGCACTAGAGATCTTCTGATCAGGTCTACTTCCTTCGGCTCTTTTTGTTTATTAGTTAGATTCCGCGAGCGACATTGAAATCTTGATGTATCACTGCTAATCCTTCTTCCATTTTCTTGACTAATATATATACACACCTTTGTTTTAGAGCTAAAAGTTCGCCACTTCCTTGAGGCCGAAATTCAACTTTGACGTGAAATGTAATTCTGTCTCCCTTTTATGTTTTTTTATTTGTTGTTTGCATACATAGAAGTCACCGTTTTATGTGCTTCATGTGAGTCAATCAAAACTATTACTTTCTTTATTTGTGAATGTTATGAATCCACAGTAGTGAAATCCTATACTTTTAGCGTCATTTGACCTTTCCCTGCAATGGCGTTCTCCTAGAGTGTGAGGGTTTCCTTCGAAACTTTGGTGATGACCACCTATCTACCAAGTACATGATCATGCACACGTAATAGAAGCCCGCTCTCAACAGCATCATCGGGATTTTATACAATGGATATAAGTCACTTCTTTGAGGACACAAAATCTTTTAAAAATACCATAATAGGCAAAAAGGCAATGACGAATCTAATAATAAGAAAATCATATTATGTAAAAACCATAATCAAGAAAACACAAAAGGTGGTCGTCATCAAAGTTGGCAAAGAACACACTCACACTCTGGGGGAACGCCACTACGAGAAAAGGTGGCCGTCACCAAAGTCAGTGAAGGAAACCCTTGCACTCTGGGGGAACGCCACTATGTGACAAGGTGGTCGTCACCAAAGTTGGTGAAGGAAACCCTCGCACATTGGGGAAACGACATTGCGAGACAAGGTGGTCATCACCAAAGTTGACAAAGGAAACCCTCGCACTCTGAGGGAACGCCGCTGCAAGACAAGATGGTCGTCACCAAAGTTGGCGAAGAAAACCCTCGCACTCTGGGGGAATGCCACTGCGAGACATGGTGGTCATCACCAAAGTCGACGAAGGAAGCCATCGCACTCAGGGGGAACGCCACTGCGAGGAAAGGTGTCGTCACCAAAGTCGACGAAGGAAACCCTCGAACTCTGGGGGAACGCCACTACGAGACAAGGTTGCCATCACCAATGTCGGTGAAGGAAACCCTCACACTCTAAGGGAACACCACTTCGAGGAAAGGTGGTCGTCACTAAATTCAGTGAAGGAAACCCTCTTGGGGAACAGTACTGCGAAACAAGGTGGTCGTCACTAAAGTCAGAAAAGGAAGCCCTCACACTCTGGGGGAACGCTACTGTAAGAAAAGGTGGTCGTCACCAAAGTCACCGAAGGAAATCCTCACACTCTTAGGGAATGCCACTACGAGAAAGTCCGCGAGGAAATTGCTTCATTGGAGATTGCCCCAACTTTAAATGATGTTGATGTGTCGTCCATGAATATGCTCCATCAATTATTACAGAATACGGTTCAGGAGTTGACATACTTCAAATGGACCTCTTAATCTCCTTCGTCATTTTAAAGTTTTATGCAACCCTTTTTTTATGAACGCTATTCCTTATTACTTTGTCATTTCAACTTTGGAATAAGAACATGTCTCTAATTTTATTCCTGCAATTCACTTTTCTTTATGCTTTACTTACTTGCCCATCATGATTTTGAATGAATGAACGATTTCTCAACTTTATACCTGCAAAGAATATTATTACATATTTGTTCAGTTATTATTATTTTATTGATTGAACTGAACCAAGGAGATAAGATTTTCTCCTTGGCTGCCTACGTATCCTTATAGAAAAAGGGTCATTTTTTTATTGAACTAAACCAAGGAGATTTGCTCGTAGGCTATCTACGTACCCTTGTAGAAAAGGGATCAAGTCAGACTATAGTTCTTTAAGCTTTTTTATTGAACTGAACCAAGGAGATTTGCTCCTAGGCTGCCAGTACCCTTGTAGAAGAGGGATCAAGTCAGATCATAGTTCATTAAGTTTTTTTATTGAACTGAACCAAGGAGATTTTTTTCTAGGCTACCTACATACCCTTGTAAAAAATGGATCAAGTCAGACCGTAGCTCGTTGAGTTTTTTTATTGAACTGAACCAATGAGATTTGCTCTTAGGCTACCTATGTACCATTGTAGAAAAGGGATCAAGTCAGACCATAGTTTGTTGAGTTTATTTTATTGAACTGAACCAAGGAGATTTGCTCCTAGGCTGCCTACGTATCCTTGTAGAAAAGGGATCAAGTCAGACCGTAGTTCGTTGCATTTTTCTTCTAGTATCATGAAAAGTCTGGGCTCATATAGGAAATGATTATCATGCATTTTAGGCTCGTGCGGCGAGGAGCGTCATGTCATCTTTCAAGAATAGTAGGGCTTCAGAAACTTTCCATTGATTGGACCAATCTTCTGATCGTCTCTATCATCAATTTCGTAAGCACCATTTGTGTAAACTTCCTGGACAACATATGGTCCATCCCACTTAGAAAAGAATTTGTTTCATGTGTGATGAGTAATGATGATAGGTCTGCAAATAGCGAGCATAAAGTCACCCACCTGAAAATGATTTTGGTCGCACTTTTTTGTTGAACGCTTTAGACACCTAAGCTTGGCAGCATTCAAGGCATTGTTCTTCTTTGAGTCTCTTTTCATCAAGTGCGTCTAACTCTTCCAAACATAGCCTGGCATTTTCTTCTTCAGTCATTCCTTCTTGAATAGAAATTCGAAGTGATGGAATTTATTGTTCAAACGGTAAAACTCCTTCGATACTGTAGACCAAAGAATATGGTGTAGCTTGTGTTGGTGTTCGAAAGCTGGTTCGATACGCCCAAAGAGCCTCACCGACTTTCTCATGCCAATCTCGCTTTCTTTTAGACACCATTTTCTTCAGAAGATTGCAAGCCCATTTGCTTGTGCGTTATACATAGAAGACTTATACTACTTGAAATCAAACTTCTCGCAAATCTTACCTATGAGGTTATTAAAGAACTACTTTCCATTATCGGTGATGATGTATCGGGACACACCGTAACGGTAAATGATATGTGTTCTGACAAAATTAACAACATCTTTTTTCTTGGCTTCCTTTAGAGGTATGGCTTCTGCCCTTTTAAATAAGTAAGTTGTTCTAGCAAGTATATAAAAATGCCTCCTTGATGAATTTGGATCCAAAGGTCCAACAAGATCAAGTACCCACCCCTCAAATGACCAAGACATTACTATTGGATGCAAAGGTTCTAACTGTTGGTGGATGAAGTTGGCATGGAATTGGAAAGCATCATCTTTCTTGGCATAATTCATCGAGTCTTGTACCATTGTTGGCCAGTAATATCCCAATATTTTGCTCATAAATGAAGCTTTGGTCCTAATTGATGAGCTCCACAAACACCAAAGTGAATTTCTTCTAATGCATGCTGAGCTTCTTCTTGTCCTAAGCATCGAAGAAAGAATCCATCAAACGAATGTCAATATAGGGTGTCTTTGAAGTAAATGAATCGTGTCAATCACCTGCGTATTTCAACTTTATGATGCAGCTCCTTGGGTAATTTTTCATGTTGTAAATACTCAATGATTGGTTGACACCAATCCTCTTCTTCATTTACGCGAACTGAAATTATATTAGACTCTTCTTGCTCTTTGTCAATTGATGGGATCACCCATTTTGGGTATACTGGCAAATCAACAGTTTCTTCACCCAATATTGATAAAGTTGTTGCCAAGTTAGCTAACGTATCAGCTTGACGATTTTCTACTCTTGGGACATGTTCAAGTGCAATACTTTCAAATTTCTCTATTAGTCATTTTGCATACTTGAAGTATGGAATTAAATCATCCTTCTTCACATCATATTGCATCATCAATTGATTTATAATCAATTTTGAATCACAATATACTCCAAGTTTGTCAACTCCAATTTCTAGAGCCATCTCAAAGCCAATCATTAATGCCTCATATTCAGCCACATTGTTAGAGCGTAATTCACTTAATACGAAACTGTATGGTAAGATCTGCTTGTTTGGCATGATGAAAATTACCCCAGCTCCGGCTCTATCTTGTCTTGTCACGCCAAAGAACATTATTGAAGGAGTGCAAGTCTCGCCATAGAATACATCTTCATCAAAAAAGGTCTTCTGGCAGTTTCCATTCTGACGGTACTAGGAGATCTGCTAAGAAGTCTATCAATACTTGTCCATTCACTGCCTTTTAAGGTATGTGTAGATACCGTATTTTTTTCCGGTCCAATACTTTGAAAATATAAATTTTATTTTTTTACCCACATACTAGTCTAAGACTATGTGTATGATTTGAAAAATAGCCCAATGCCTAAAAAATAAGAAAATTTGTACAAGGACTAAATATAAAAAAAAGAACAAAAGACTAAAATTAAAAAAGTGAAGCCATCAGTTTGCCTATAAATAGAGGAGAGGTCTTCACTTGAAAAGGGATATTTGGGAGAGTGAGGAAGAGAAGTGATTTTAGAGAGAGAAAGAGAGGTTTTGAGAAATTAGTGAAAAAGAGAAATTCTCCTATATAATTGTGTTTTAGACATCATTATATTCACTGTATATTGGTTTCCATTACGCCAGCGTAGTATCATAAATGTACGATGTTAATGACTTAATCAGTCCTAATAAGTTTTCACTGATTTAATATTGTTTTCTAATTGTAAGTTTACACTATTTACTCATCTCACTAAAATAATGTGTGTTTGCAAGGTACGCAACGTACGACTATTATAGATATCATATTTTATCTGGTCTAATACATTAAATATACATATTTTGTATTTTGACTCATATATTAGTCTAAGACTATATGTATAATTTGAAAACTAGTCCAATACTAAAATAAAAAAAAAAGTGGTCAAAGAACTAAAAGGGACCATATAGTAACATTTAGACTCGGCACAATACTTGATGATGTAGCACACCATAATTTCATCTACTCCTAAATCTAAATCGTGCCTCCTATTCAAAGCTTCAAAAGCGAGCAAAATACTATACAAACTAGGGGTAAACTGAGACAAAGTTAACTTACATGTCTGAAAGAATTCTTGAAAGAAATGAGAGAAAGGAAACTTAAGTCCTAAGGCTATATACATAAGGCTTAATGTTACTTAGTATGGAGGGCTACATGGGTGGTCTGTGTGCCCGCTTTCACCTAAACTGCACACTACGTTGGAGGGAAATGCATCATGGTGGGAATCTAATAAATGCTCTAATCATATTTATTTCTAACCAAAGGTACATGAGACTTAAACTTATAAGTGTTGCTGCGCGCCATGGATGAAAAAGGGATTTTGGGCAAGAAATTCAGGAAGAAAACAAAGAAGAAGAAGAAGATAAGAAGGGAGAATATCTTACCACGAGAAGATGAATGTAGGAAGAAATAAGGAAAGAGAATCCTTAAATAGAATGTAGATTTGAAAAGAAAATAAAAACATGCTCCATGAATTGTTGAAAATAGGAATATAAAGGGACGTTTCTGAAAAGGCGTGACTGACAAGATAGAACCGTAACTTGTATCAGTGAATGTCATGATGATAGCTGGAAAAAGTAAAAGAGACAAAGCGCGTGTCACTCAAAGTAATTGAAAGCAGGAAACCGAAGCGGCTGGTAATGAAAAGCTGCTTTATAAGAAAGATGTCGACATAAACGGGAAACGAAGCGCCCCCATAAGAAAAACACGCATCTCTCTTGATTTAATTAATATTAGATATATATTTATTTATTATTTCCAAAGAAGTGGAGGCACTCGAGAAAAGACAAGATGATCTTCGTAAAAGTGCATGCAAATAAAAACTCATCACCATTACACATCAATAAATGAAACTTTATTGAGTGTAATGGGGGGAAAATGAATAGGAAAAAAACCAACCAAGACATGTGTACAGAAAGAACGAATCCTGAGTGGACGCGTGGACCATAAACATGGAAAAATTAAGGGTTAGATGGGAAAATAGAATTGGTACAAACAGATCATGAAGTAAGCAAAAATATGGAGGGAAACGTTAAACGAGAAGAAATTTGAGAACGAGAAAGGACTGACGGGGTACCCACTCCTCCAGAATGGTAAAAGGAAACTGAGACTTAGAGAATCACCCTGAACGGGAAAGGCACTCGCTGAACTGTTCAAGAACGGAAAAGAAGGATAAGAAGAAGATCGAGAATGGACGAAAGAGATCCGAAATAACAGTCAAATTGGTGTGAATTATTGGGTAACCTGAATGACTCGGATGAGACAGATTGGTAGGCTATTAAGTGGTTCTAACTAATTGGCGCGAACCATAATAAACCACCAAGTGGTTGTGACGAATTGACTCGAACCACAAGAAACCATCAAGTGACTTTGATTGATTGGCGGCTGAGCAAGACAGATGAAAAATGAGAAAGGGGCCTATACCTAGCAGAGTTATCCCCACAAGCGGGTATAACCCCTAGACATAATGAATGTCTCCTTTTATATTATTATTTTAATCCACTCATTCAATTTAGGAAGCTTATATAAAGCCAATGTATTAAAAGAAAAATAGACATTCAATACAAGTCAAACAAACACAACTCAGAGCATTTACTCCGTACATTCTCTTGTTCTTAAACTTTTTCTCTCTTATTAATATTTATATAAATCAATAGTTTTCGATATGTTTCCTTTTGATCCATGTTTAAATGGAAAAAATCTTTTACAATCATCTTTTAAACCAATAAGTTTCTCAATTTTTTGTAACTCATATATTTTAATAATTGAGATGATAAATGTGATTGTGATAGAAAGAATGTCAAGGGACTTACCAATTTAAATTTTCTTATAATAGTGAGGACAATTTTGTTCTTGATTGTATGGTGATGCTAGTATCTACTTCGATTCTTTGTCATGTTTGATTGTTTGTAGATAAGCGCTTATGGTATCTTGTACTGAATTCTCACTTGAGCTTGTCAGAGATAGAGTGACTTTCTGAAAGTATTTGACATGGATTAACCCTTCATGAATGCAGTTTATATATGCACCACTATCAACTAAGACAATGACGTCAGTAATGATGAAATCATGTTTGATTACTAAGGTAATCTTCGTATACAATTTCTGGAACGTTACTTGATTTAGAAGAAATACATACAGATTGTTATCCTTTGCTGATCTGGTGAAATCTGACAAGGCTGATCTGTTGAAGTTAAAGTTTGACTTGGAGAAGGCTAATTTAGTGAACGTAAAGGTTGACTTTGACTTTGACTTGGCTAATCTGTTGAAAGCAGATCTAGTGAGAAAATAGTAACAAAATCTACAGGGTTTTCCCTTTGAGTGTAGACTATTTTAGCAGATTTAGATTCTGAGAAAGTATTTGATTAGTTGTCTTGAGCTGCTGGATTTCAGATTTAATGATATAAATTTCCATTTTCAGATCTGAAATGTGAACAAGTTTGTGAGGTATATAGTCCTGTTGAATACGGCTTAACAATTCTTTCATACTGTAATTTTCTACAGATCTGATCTTAGGAGTGGAATATTCCTTGTAATAGGTTTCTAGGAATTATAACTTCATCTCTGGATCAGTAATTTGGTCAGCTGTGACGAGAAGAGATCGCTGAGTATTAGTAAGGACATTAAGACTTGGTCCATTCAGATCTAAACCATTCATTTCAACTATTGCCTTCAAATAGTTGGTTTTTGTTATGACATTGCTGGTTTTAGAGTTGCAACAAGGTTGGTCTGGCTGTTCAGAGGTGGCAGAAGAGTCAGACTCAGATGCAGAAAGATATGCAATATCATCATCTGAACTATTAGTAGAACTGTTTTCAGAGAGGCAGTTAAGGATTTTCTGTTGAGTCTCTTCATCGAGAGATAATTCATGAAGTTTCTTCTTGAATTTAGATCGGCCTCTGTTAGCAAAGTGTCCTGGTAGGTCACACTTATAACAGATTGCTTTGACATTACTGTTGTGAATTTTCTGATGTAGCAGATGTCTATGTTTAGGCTCTTTATGTCTAGATTTATTTTTAGAAAAGTATTTTTTGTGCGGTTTATAGGGCTTAGAAGAAGTCCTATGAGGTTTAGATGAGAAAGGATACTGAATTTTAGTATCATAGGCAAATTGATTACGGAATTCTCCTAATTCTTTTCTGCTGTCAAGATTTTGACTTTTTATCATATGTTGTAATTTCATATCATTGCATAATTCTAGGATTTCTTCTATGATTAGGGAAATGAGATGTCCATAGGTATATTGATCTTATGGAAGATCCATTTGATCATGCTTATCTCAGAGTTTTCTGTGAACTGTTTCAGCAAACAGGCTAGGGAGGCCATCAATGAACTTTGCCTTTCAATGTTCATTGTTTGCATCTCCTCTCTACATGACTTTCATAAGAAAAACATCCTTATACCACCGGTAGTGGGTGAGAGGGGGCCATATCATATTTTGGAGCAGTTCTCTATGTCTATCACTATTTACTATTCATGGTCCAAGAAAATGATTAATAATGGATTGAGCCAGAGTGTAGCAAGCATCTTCTGTTCTGGTATGGGTACCAGTGATCGGGTCAATGTTAATTTTGAAAGAACTTAGGATTTCTTGGCATTGACTTTCAGTGAGACAGTTGTCCCACCAGCCTTTCAGTATTCATGTGAAACCATTGACCAGGAACCTGCAGATCTGGTGATCTGTATTATCATTCTATTTACACACATAAGAATACATGATCATTTTGTGGATGGTCTCGAAGGCCTGATATTCGGTTTTCCCATCTATATGATTTCTGAGAATGAAAGAACTCTTCTTCACACAAGAGATCTTAAGAAGTAGGTCTGGGGTAATAATACCTACTGGGTCATGGTAATGACATACGAGTAGTAAGCCTTTTTGAGTAGCTAGAAGAGAGTTTATTTATGGAATCATCAAAATTCTTTAGAATGTCTAAGATTTGAGTGAATCATCCCAATTCATCATTTTTAGTTCTCCTGAAGAAGTCTCAGGTGTGGAGCTATTGTCAGGTGTAGAGATCTTCAGATTTTTTATTTTTCCAATAATGGTCTCCATAAAGTCTTCCTCCTTCTTACTAGATTTTAATTTAAAATTTTGAAGATCTAGATGAGGCTTAAGAAATACAGGTTCGATAGTCAGTTTCTATTTTTCTGGTGGAGGAGTTTTAGTTTGTGTCTCTTGATCTTCTATCCTGCTTAACTATGTTACTAAAGTTTGAAGGAAGAAGTTGGTGTAGTTATTCTGTTTAGTGAAGGGTGGAATATCTTTCACCTTAACAGTGTTCTAATGATTAGTCTTTTCTGATACTTCAATATAGGGGTTGATGACTAACGGGTTTTGATTCCCTTGACCTGGAGCAAGTTCTAAAGATAAGGGTGGTTGATGTATAGCTTGATAGGTTTTACCACTAGTAGTAATCCACGTTTTCTGTATGTTTGACTGAACTTGTAACCACTGGTCAAATGGTATTTTGACGCTTAAAGTAAGACCTTCTAGTCTAAGCAGCCGTATTATTCCTCCTTATAAGGTAGAGACACCAGTATGCTTTATATCATCTATAGCTGCACCTATAGGCTCAGATGACTCTAAACATTCTTTTCCCCCAGAAGATCAGATTCGAGGACTTCACATATCTGCAAACCATATTCAACATGGTATTTATGAATCCACCATTAACAGAAGGCCAACTAGCCCAACCGCAAGTGACACGCAATTCAACATTTAATGGATTTTACACCTTATAGTGTCTTAAGACAGAGTCTTCACTAGGACTTTATACAACCGAAGTACCAGGATTTTATGGATTGGTATTTCTCAAATTATAGTCCTCAACAGCTTTTAGATCTTAAAAACCTATATTATTACCAGTTAGAATAGGATCAACGCCTTCAGTCTTTTCCTGAATGGTATTACCAGCTTACTTTAAGAGTGAAAATAAAAGATGACCAACAGTTACAAGTTCTATCAAACATATAGAAAATGTTGATTACTACTAGTGGTAAAACCTACCAAGCTATACATCCACCACCTCTTTAGAGGTTGCTCTAGTCAAGGTAATAAAAAACCGTTAATCATTAACCCCTATACTAAAGTACAACAAAAGGCTAATCATCAAGACCCTTTTAAGGTGAAAGATATTCTACCCTTAACTAAACAAAATAATTACACCAACCTCTTCCTTCAAACTGTAGGAACACAGTTAAGCAGAATAGAGAATCAAGTTTCTCAAATCTAGGAGACACAAACTAAAACTCCTCCACCAGAAAAATAGAAACTGACTAATGGACCTGTAACTCTTCCTTCAAACTGACTGTACCTGCAGTGGTTAGCCCCCTCACTTGATGGGTGTGTAATGGTTAGCCGTAAGTTGTTATCAGATCCATGAATAGATTTGGTTATAGTACTATTTATATTCTCTTTAAATTATGCATACATGGTCGCAGTACGTCATGTCTGAACTCAGCTCTGCATCTGTGACATCCGTAGATAACACTGTAGCCTCAACTTTTGAGGTAACTGAATTAATTTCATATCAAGATGTAAAAGAAGC
This sequence comes from Datisca glomerata, assembly GCA_003255025.1. Classification (NCBI taxonomy): domain Eukaryota; kingdom Viridiplantae; phylum Streptophyta; class Magnoliopsida; order Cucurbitales; family Datiscaceae; genus Datisca; species Datisca glomerata. The sequence goes on from QANY01000999.1 coordinate 175,472, forward strand.
CTTAGATAAACGAACAATTCTTAAGGTGAAACTCAAAACAATTTATAAAACTGGAACATTTGATTTCACTAGCTGGAAAATTATTAAAACGTTTGAATATGTTATTCCTTTACAGCATAATGATGATGTGATTTATCTGTTGCATATTCATGATTTATATATGTTCATGCAAAGATATAAATATGTGCATTTAGGCCTACTGTAAATTGCATTAAAACCTTTGACATTGTTAGGCCAGAACACCAATATACAGTCCACCCTTAGAGATGGTAGGTGTCTAAACTGGAAAGCTTCACTTATGGGAGCCATTGAGATTAGTCTATCCCATGGAAAAGTCTATTTTAATATTTATACGAATTTAACTATTGTACTGTCTGACAACAATCTAGCCAAAGTTCTTGAAAACCGTCAAACAACTTTTCAAAAGTCACAACAGAAACAACAATCATGCAGAGCAATAATGCCGCTGTCTCCCGCTTCCAAAAAAAGACAAACCTCATTTTCTCAACAGTAACTCCACTCAAGATAAGGATTAATGATTGCAGTTTAGCCACGCCACCTTATCTTACTTTGTACTATAGTTACTTTATGTACTCTAGTTAAGTTTGATGTACTATAATTGATTTTGTTATCTATAAAAGGGCATCTCACCCTTGTTGAGGAACAAGTTATGTTTTCCTAAGTTTTAGCTTGTATTAGGCGCTCATGTGTTGAGCAAATAAGTGCTTTATTTTTCCTGTACACACACTCTCTCAACTGTCTCTATGCTCACTTATTGCATCAATTACATTCCTGCACAAGACTTGAAGCAATATAACGTTGCTGATCTCAAGAGCCCAATGGTGCTCCCCAACTGTAATTTTTTTTAATTTAAATAGTAGCTTTTCATAAGACCATGTATATACTAATTTAAACATAATATAACCATTACTATAAGCTCTAGTATTCCTGATCCTTATGCTAACTCGAAGGCACTCAATGTGTAACTGTTAAGACTGAGGAAGCACTCGTTGTAGATTGCAGTAAGTCCAGAAAACAATCAATGAACACTTAGTGGGACGTCACCCAAGTCACGTATTGGTAAGGTCCGCTAAGCAGAGATTGTGTTGGACCATTGACCCATGTTGACAGACGTGCTAAGTGTGAGTTATTTTGTTATCTGGATTGACTGTAACTGCAGTGGTTAGCCCCCTCACTTGATGGGTGCGTGTTGGTTAGTCGTAAGTTGGTATCAGAGCCACGAATAATTTTGGTTATAGTATTGTTTATATTCTTTTTAAATTATACATACATGGTCGCAGTACATCATGTCTGAACTCAGCTCTGCATCTGTGACATCCATAGCCAACACTATAGCCTCAACTTCTGAGGTAACCGAATTAATTGCATATCAAGATGTAAAAGAGGCCTTAGATAAATGAACAATTCCTAAGGTGTAACTCAAAATAATTTCTAAATTTGGAACATTTGATTTCACTAGCCAAAAATTTATTCAAGGATAATACCAAATTTATCCCACCATTGGAGGAACCAATTTGGTAGTCCAGTATTGAGAACATTGGGAAAATAACGGATAAACCACATATGGTTATGGATCGGATTTTGATAATAAAATGTATTGGTAAAGGATTCTATATAATCCCAATAACTGTATTTTACCATTTTTTAGTGAATCTCTAAAGTTCTGATGGTATGGGGATGAAAATCTCATTGATTAATGGAGATAAAATTTCGGATTACAGCTTTACTGAATGTAATAGGGCTGGTATTTCTGTTCGAGTCATGGAATGTATGTCGGATTTTCATGCAACTAGATTGAACTACTACGGCTTCATAGATATACCTATAGTGTTCAAATCGGGCCGGATATTGTTGTGCGGAGAGATATCTATTTTTTATCTCCCATGGATCTTTCATCCATATTTCATCATCAGATTCAATGATGAGGATTTCTTCCTCATATATATTGTTTAGGTGTCAAGAGGACTTCTTTTGTACTCTTGCGAGTATGAGCCTCTTGCACACTAGGAAATTCAACTGGCCAGAATATGCCATCATTCGGTTGTTGCAGATTAGTTCTGCCTCTGCCGCGCCCACGAGAGCTACGGCCTCATCCTCGGTTACTCATTTGATTTTTGTCCCTACAAATATTCATGGGCTAGAAAATTAGGAAGAGAATTCTGTTCACCTTTAATATACTCAATATAAAAATAAAAAATGGATAATATACTCTACCATGATGCAAATATCTGTTTCAATGCAAGATTTTATACATCTTTCTTAAAGATTTGTTTTGCTGCAGAGCAATCAACACGGATAATAAAATGTTGATTTAATAAATCATCTTGAAATTTTAGTACACATTTCACTATTACTAAACATTCATGTTTTTTAATAGTCGGATAGTTTTTAGCTGGTCCTTTTTCAAGTACCAGATGTGAATCTTAATAATTCTTCTTTCTGATGATGAGGATTTAACTATTTTAGAATACCTTCATAGCCAAGATTGGAAGCATCTGTTTCTACAATTTTATGCCAAGTAGGATTTGGTAAAGCTATGCAATGTAATTGTTTGATCTTAGCTTTAATATTCTTCACAGCTAATGTAAGATCTGATGTCCAAGGAATGAGATTCTTCTAAAGTCTCTTATTCAGAATAGAAGTATCTTGAGCTAATTGAGGATAAAAGCCATGGATGTCAATAGGAAGAATAATACCATTAGAAATGTTATGGACTAAAAATCTTACAGTTGTTTGAAATTTTTTCATATTACTGGCAGATAAGACTAAGTCATTTCCGTTCATAACATTCTTAAAAATATTCAGATGTTTAAAATGCTAATCTATGGATGATGAAAATATTAAGACATCATTAATATAACAGATAATAAATGCAGTGTATATATTAAATATATCATTCATAATATCCTGGAGTTTAATGGGCCATTTTTCACACCAAATGGTAAAACATTCCATTCAAAGTGGCCAAACGGTACGATAAATGTAATTTTATACCTGTCTGGTTCAACTCTGTGGATTTTCCCAAATCCTGATTTCAGATTAAATTCTGAGAAGATCACAGAATCATAAAGTATGTCAAGGAGATCTATTTTATTCGGTACCGGATATCTAATTCATTGTAAAGCATCATTAAACGGTTTATAGTTGATCACTAACCTAGGTGATTTTTCAGCATTTTTGTTAACATAGAAGCCACTAAACCTCCAAGGAGATTTACTAGGTCTAATTAATTTTTTCTGTAACAGAGATTCAATTTTAGTTTTGCAGAGTTCTAAATATTCATTTTTCATCTGACTAGGTCTAGATTTGGTAGGAATATTTTTCTCATTAAAGTCAGGATGATATGGTAGTGAAATGATGTGTTTCTTCCTATCCTAGAAGGCATTAGGAATATCACTACAGATTTCAGTTTGAAATTCATGAAGAATTATTTTTATTTTATTCTGGATGGTTGGTTGTTGTATACGTTGATCTATGGTCAGAAAGTGGATTTCTTTCTACAGTAAATTTAACAAATTTGTTTTATTATCAATCAGATGTTTGATAATATCAACTTCTTTAGTGTATGGTTTTGTTATAAATTCAAAGGTAATCTCTAAATTATTGATAATGGTATGGATACCTGAAGTATCAATTCTGATGATAGGCATAATTGAATTGAGAAAAAAATTGCCTAAGATGATACTTTGTGTCATGTTCTTGATGAGCACAAATGAGGTAGATATGCAAACACCTTGTTTGTAGATAAACGCTTCTAATATCTTGTACTGTAAATTGCATTAAAACCTTTGACACTGTTAGGCCAGAGCACCAGCATATAGTGTACCCTTAGAGATGGTAGGTGTCTGAACTGGAAAGCTTCCTTTATGGGAGCCATTGAGACTAGTCTATCCCATGGACCAGTCTATTTTAATATTTATCTGAATTTAAGTATTGCGCTGTCTGACAGCAATCTAGCCAAAGTTCTTGAACTTCAAGTTCGATCACATGGCTATGATTATCTTCCAGGATATGCTCCTTTTGCTATCCTTTTCAGAATACATCTTAAGGTTTTGACAACCTTAAATCCTTACACCAGAAACCAAAATGAGCAAGGACACACAGTCTTTATTGATACTAATTTGTTCAACAGCCAAGTTGATGTTCCTCTCATGATTCCATGGTCTGAGATCACCTTTCCTGACACTTGGAAAATCCCTCAGGCCGTACCCACCATACCTGTCATAAGACAATTCATAGAAGATGTCATTCAAACCCAATGAGGTAATGTGTATCTTCATTTTCAGAAATCACCTCTGACCAGAAACCTTCTGGTCTAAGCAGCCGTAGTATTCCTCCCTATAAGGTAAAGATACCAGAATCCTCTAGATCATCTATAGCTGCACCTATAGGCTCAGATGACTCTGAACATTCTTTTCCCCCAGAAGATCAGATTCTAAGACTTCACATATCTAAAAACCATATTCCACATGGTGTTTAGGAATCCACCATTAACAGAAGGTCAACTAGCCCAACCGCAAATGACATACAATTCAACATTTAATGGATTTTACACCTAATAGTACCTTAAGACAGAGTCTTCACCAGGAATTCATGAAACTGAAGTATCAGGTTTTAGGGATTGGTATTTCTCAAACTATAATCCTCAATAGCTTTTAGATCTTAAAAACCTATATTATTTTCAGTTAGAACAGGATCAACGCCTTCAGTCTTTTCCTGAATGGTATTACCAGCTTACTTTAAGAGTCAAAATAAAAGATTACCAATAGTTACAAGTTCTATCAAACATATAGAAAACATGGATTACTACTAGAGTAAAACCTACCAAGCTATACCACCCTTATCTTTAGAGCTTGCTTCAGGTCAAGGGAATCAAAAACCGTTAGTCATCAACCCCTTGTACTGAAGTACCAGAAAAGGCTAATCATCAAGACCCTGTTAAGGTGAAAGATATTCTACCCCTCACTAAACAGAATAATTACACCAACATCTTCCTTCAAACTGTAGGAACATAGTTAAGCAGGATAGAGGATCAAGTTTCTCAAATCCAGGAAACACAAACTAAAACTCCTCCACTAGAAAAATAGAAACTGACTATTGAACCTGTAACTCTTAAGCCTCCTCTAGATCTTCAAAATTTTAAATTAAAATCTAGTAAGAAGGAGGAGGACTTTATGGAGACCATTATGGGAAAAATAAAAAAATCTGAAGATCTACACACCTGACAAGAGCTCCACACCTAAAACTTTTTCAGCACAACTAAACATGATGAATCAGGATGATTCACTCAATCGAGAAGAATCTAAAGAATATTTTTTATCTCAAATCTTAGACATTCAGAAGAATTTCGAGGATTCTATCAATAAATTCTCTTCTAGCTACTCTAAAAGGTCTACTACTCGTATGGCATTAATAGGACCCAGTAGGTATTATTACCCCAGACCTACTCCTCAGGATCTCTTGTATGAAGAATACTTCCTTCATTCTCAGAAATTCTATCATGGTAAAATCATCTATGAATGGAACATAGATGCCAAAATAGAATATCAGGTCTTCGAGACCATCCATCAAACGATCGTGTATTCTTCTGTGTGTAAATAGAATGAAAATATAGATCACCAGATTTGCAGGTTCCTGGTCAATGGTTTCACAGGAACACTAAAAGGCTGGTGGCAACTGTCTAACTGAAAGTCAACGCCAAGAAATCTTAAATTCTTTTAAATTTAACATTGACCCGATCACTAGTACCCATACCAGAATAGAATATGTCTGCTACACTCAGGCTCAATCCATTATTCATCATTTTCTTGGATCAGGAAACTGATAGACATAGGAACTGCTCCAAAACACATCTCACTGTTTGATAACAATTGGATAAATAATGCTAAAGGAAGAGAAATAGATATTAAGAAATAACTTCCAATATTATTAAGAAATAGATATACAGAGCTAATTTTCTACCGACCATAAAAAAGATACACACCTGCATCAATTCAACCATATCAAGACTTAATTCGACCTTGCCCATGGCCCTATGAATGTCAAATAACTTCTCCACGTCCTCTTTTAGACTAAGTGGCACAAATTCTGTTGGGGGACTCATTGTACAATCCGCGACTTGCTACAAATACTGAAGAAGATGAAGACGAGCAACAATTGCTCCGCTCTCTCCACAGTCATGAACGCCAAAAAGTTTGTCAAGAAAAATTAAATATGTGCAATTTATAGTTCACTTTATTTTGTTTATACCTTGATGTTTCTATCAAGTATCAACCAACTACTATTTGAATTTCTTGATTTTTTTGTGACATCTGTGCAATTGATATATTTCAGCTTGTTTCATATTATTATATTACCAAAACCGGATACTTAATCACTTGCTACATAATGGATTTAATTTGTTTTTGGGAACACTAACATGGTTTATTTGCGTGTATATATATATATATATATTTCACCCATATCAAAAATGAATATCAAAATTGTGTGCATTCCAATTAGTCATCTTCTACTAGCATGATCGTTATCTAAAAATGCTTCGCTCCAAAGCGTGCAACATGATCTTTTTTGAAGCGAGGGCCCCTTTTGCCTTTAAGGCTTTCTCAAAGGGTCTAATTCAGTGCTTCTTAGGGTGTGGCCTTCCTCAGCGAAGAGATCCGCTTCCTAATAAATCCCTTCCCAGCTCTAACAAAGAAACCATTCAAAAATGATAGTTAGATAAAAAAGTTTCACTAAGAACTAGCACTAGACTTCTTCCCCCCTTTCTACTTTTCCTCTCTCCTTTTTGTGTGCGCTTTTACCCCGGCTTTTCATTTTGTTTTATAGAGACCCGAGGAAGTTTTTCTAAGAATTAATGTAAAAAGGTGATACACTTTCCCTGGTATATGGAAAAAAAATCCAAGATGATGGCTTTCAAAAGACGAGTAAAGGATGGGGAGGGGGAAGCTCTCGAAACCAAACGAGACAAAAAAGAACGACCATTTAGGAATTGAAAAAAAAAACAACCCAATTAAAGTATTACAATAGTTCACCGCCTATTATTTTTTATTCTCGAAGTAAAAGAATTTTATCACATGTGACCATTGTTCCTCATGATTGGCATTTGTTACAGTTCAGAAGGGCAAGGTCATGACCGGTCGGTATATCGTATCATCAAATGCCCAAATCATTCTTACACACAAGGCATTTCGGTGCAAGGCATGCATTTCGCACAATAGCATTCCGTACAGAGCTCATGTTTTCCATTATTCTTTATTTTCTTCTTCTAAATTTCTGTCCATTTCTTTTTTTTTCTCCTTCTAGTTTCCTTCCTCATCTCTCTCTGTATAAACTTCTCATTGCAGCACCACCCTCATCTCCTCCGCCACCACCACAACCACATTCTACTCCACATGCCTAAGTAACACCACAAACGCACGTTCTTCTTTGTCACTGGCATTCCGATCACTGCATGTATATGATCTTCTCTGTTACTGACATTCTGACCACCACCAGCACGTTCTCTATCACCCAACACTCCAACAAATCTACTTCTCTACCACCCCACACGCCTGCAACAAAACTACTACAACCATATTCTATTCCACATTCTGGCCCAAGAAGCACCCACACTCTCATCCATCCGTCACTGCCTCCACCACCACCAACACGTGCTTTTATCTGTCACTGACATTCCAACCACCACCAGCATGTTCTCTACCACCCCACACTCCTTCATAAAATCTATGGCTACTGGCACAACTAAGACCACATTAACGAGAACCACCACATGAACTCCCAATGCTACCACCATGACAACCAGCACCTCCACGAACACGAGTTGATCCTACATCTTCTTTGGTTGTTAAACTTTTAAAAGTGTTGAAAGTTTTCTTGCTTATTTGTTGAAAAATAAGGAGAAGATTGGAGTTGATATAGTTTCAAGAATGTTCATGTATTTACTAGAGTCCCTAGATACTCATGTATTTCCTAGAATACTCATTTATTAGTTATTTCTTCACGAACCTTGTAGCTATGATACCACAATATTGAAAAATAAGGAGAAGATTGGAAAGAATATTTTTCAATGGAGGAGGGCTTTGTTATGGAATTCAACTTGTTCGTTTGCTTTGATACAAAATGGTGGGAGAACATCTCTATTTATAGGACTCTATAGACAATTCTAGATATATCATTAAATGATTAGTAGATTAGTTTAGATAACTCTCATCTATCAACTAATAAATGAGAGTTCTGAGATATACAAAAGTATTCTAGAGACTAGTAAATACATGAAGATTCTTGAAACACTAGCAACTATAAGAAAATTTTAGAATAAATCAAGTTTGTTACTTCAACATTATGTTGGTCTGCAGAGTGAAATTTAAGAAACAACCAGCAACCAACCCAATAGTTCATGCCATTTATTTTTGTGTCGTTAGCCTATGCACCCTTAGATATGGTGACGTAGTCCCAGATGACAGTGATGCAAATGTATTCTTGTTTTTTTTCTTATAACAGAATTTATCACACAAATTTTTATCATAGATTCATCAGTCAAATGGTTATCTAAAAAGATGGATTTTATGTCCTTGGAGGTGCAATCTCCCAGTAACTTTCAAATTTTTTTCTTTTTTTTTTTGTTTTCTGATCTTTGTTATGATCTTAATATGGGCTATTGGTATAAGTTTTTTTTTCGAGTTTTTAAATCTTGTGAAAAACGTATATCATTCGATTGTCACATTTACTACTGTGAGATATGAAAATATTAAGAAAATATTACGTCAAGACAATTGGAGGTACAACTTTTGAATCAATATGGATCTTTATAAATTTTATGAGAGTTACTTGGGTCGTATTGTACATTTTTATTCTCATAGACAATACTACCAATTGAAACACTACCCATGAAGCAACAGTGCTACCAATGCAGACACTAGCAACGCAGACAATACCAGTTCTATCCATTGACGCAAAAAGATAGAGATCTAAAAGGCAAGGTTAAGAAAACAATCTATTTTTTCTCCCAAACATTAAATTTTACTTTAGTAGTATCTTTGTATTTTTTTACATTTAATATACACTTTGCTTTGTTTTGTGTTCTTATATATTTTTTTCAACATTACATTTCCTTCTAAGTTTTATACATACAAAAAAAAAGACTTAAGATGTGTCAATTTACATTGTGGCACAAATTGTTGTTAACAAGGTATTCAAATGGCCAAACTAGGGTTTCCAATAGTCCTTTTATCATGACAATGGCTTGAACAAAAATTCCAAACAAATAATGTCAACTTTGGCAAAAAAATGCTATCAATAACTAGCAACGTTGACAAATAAGAAATAAATAAAGAATCCCAACATGGAAGCACAGTCTATCTTTCATTCTTAACCTCCTTTACCTTAAGTTCAACAAAAGCCTTTGGATCATCAATAGTTCTTAATGGGTCAAGGCTTCCACGCACGTAAATGGGTCAGTGAGCACACCTTGAGTCCCACCAACCCTATTAGGATCACCTGTGTGGCCCAAATTGCCAAATGCTTTGAGCATAGAAAAAGCTTGGATTCTATAGGTAGACAAGCCCACTTTAACTGAAAATCTGGGCTCCAATCTTGAACTAAAACGCTACGCCAAACTTAGCTCCATTGCATGCAAGGAGCTCAGGAAAGTCACAATCGAGAGAGCGCCCAACATGGCCCATCTTGAGTTGATGATCTCAAGCTCACGGTACTTCCCATTTGTGTGTTTGATATGAATCCGCTAGAATGATCATATGATAAATGATTAAAACATCAAAACCATTTTTCATTGGGATTGAGTTATTTATTTGTGTGGAAATAATCAGATATAAATATAATTAATAGGTATTGAAATACGCATACATTTACAAGATTCATAACATGAGACAAAATAATCACTTCGGTCTGTAGAGAGCCAGACAATCATTTGATTCATTTCAGAAAAATAATCGCACTGAAAGAAAAATTTTGATTTAAACAGTTTTTTTTTTCAAATTTGAACCTTTTTTATGCAAGTGTTCATCATTTCATGTAATGTCCATAAAAAAAAGTTCATCTTCCTATCATTTATTCTTTTTAGTGAAATAAAATCCGATACTTGCACCTAAAACGTACACGTCTGTAATATATGTTATTATTACATGTTCTTTTTACAAAAAAAATTTCAAGCTAGTAGATAAGGTGCACCTACAGAGCACGTGCCCCATCTCCAATAATGTTGTTAAACTTACTCTAACTTATCAGGCATAGTAAAAGTATTTTTATCATTGACCATATATATGCATTGAAAGCTATGATACACTAGGTGTCATGATTAGACGAACATTTATACATGTTATTAACGAGTTTGCATGGACTTAAGGATAAATTCAAAATGTCACCACAAAAGATACAAAGAACCTATCAAAGTGAGTTGCAAAATACAAAAAGTGTCAACAAATATGCTAAGAGAAAAATAAATGCTAACTTTGGAATCAGCACAGAAATGCACTTACGTAATCACGCCCAAGTGACACACCCTTACGTCAAGGCGCAACTTTATATTTGTATGTGGGAATAGAGGTGACAATCGGGTCGGTTCGGTCTGCGAAACCGGTTGAACTGACCTGTCATAATTCGGTCCGACTCAGCCCATGAATTTATTAAAAAATTAAACAATTATTCATGTACTGAAATTTGAACCATTGACATCTCCCTTATGAATCACACTCTTTATCAATAGACCAAGACAACTTTTATTAAATTAATTGTTTAAAATATATTCTTATTATCTTTTAACACATTTTATCAAAATTTCAAATAATATACTTTTGAGATAAACTTATTTAATTAAATAAAAAATAATATTTTTTATTAAATGAATATTTTATTCAATGAAAAATAGGATTCATGAAAAATTTAAAAAATATTGGATTAATATTCATAATACTTTTTGTTAATATGAATTATAAATTAGTTATTAATTATTTATTATATATTTAGATCTTACGTGAATATAAGTATCATTAGTTTATAAATTTAATAAATAAAATAATTATTTTACTTATTATTACACCATTAGCATGAACTCCACAAATTCCTTCATGAACCTCCTCTATGATTTGATTCGCTTCCCTTGCATCAACACATCTTAAGAGCACCATATCATGGTTTCTTTTGTAGAGTATTTCACCATTCAAGAAGAAACCCATGGACAATCTTCTAATAGTGCGTTTATCATTCTCAGAAGCCTTGGATGGATATTCTCCATTCTTTATATACTGTTTGATGTCGTAATACCAAGGCTCTTCTTCAATGCTCATACAGTGGGCAGGAAAATCTCGCCTCTCAACTTTTATGGGTTGAACTTCTCCCTTAAAGCCTACAACAAACATGGACGCTAGAGTTGCCAGCGCATCTGCGATTTGATTATTCTCTCTAGTTGTATGGTCAAATGAGATCACTTCAAAAGTTCGACTTAGCTTAATGACATGTTCTTTATAAGGTATTAGCTTAGAGTCTCTAGCTTCCCATTCTCCGTTCAGTTGTCGTATCACCAATAGCGAATCTCCGTTCACTTGAAGCTTCTTTATCTTCATATCACAAGCTGCTTGAATTCCCATGGAACATGCCTCATATTCTGCCACATTATTTGTACAGTCAAAGCATAGTTTTGCCGTGAATGGAAAAAAATTTCCTTTAGGTGATATGAGGATTGCCCCAATTCCATGTCCTACATCATTAGATGTACCATCAAATAGCATTGTCCATAATTCTGGGTCTGCAGATCCTTTTTTCATTTTTGACTATGACTGAAACGCTCTCATCAGGGAAATCAAACTTCATAGGCTCATAATCTTACACTGGTTGATCTGCCAGATAATTAGCAAGTACACTTCCTTTTATTGACTTCCTCGTGACATAGACAATATCATATTCCATGAGTAACATTTTCCATTTAGCAATCCGTCCAGAAAGTGATGGTTTTTCAAAGATATACTTGATAGGGTCCATCTTTGAAATTAACCAAGTGGTGTGGTATAACATGTATTGTCTAAGTCGATGAGCAACCCAGGCCAATGCACAACACGTTTTCTCCAACATCGAATAATTAGCCTCATAATTTGTGAACCTTTTGTTTAAATAGTATATTGCTTGTTCTTTCCTTCCAGAAACGTCATACTGACCAAGTACGCAACCCATGAATTTTTCTGTCACTGTAAGATACAAAATGAGTGGACGCCCTGGAGTTGGAGGAACAAGTATGGGTGGATTTTGCAAGTATTGCTTGATTTTCTCAAAAGCAATTTGACAATCATCATTCCATCCATCTGTATCACTTTTACGGAGAAGTTTAAAGATAGGTTCACAAGTTGCAGTTAGCTGTGAGATGAAACGGGCTATGAAATTTAATCTCCCCAAGAAACCTCTAACTTCCTTTTGAGTTTGAGGTGGTGGCATATCAATGATGGCTCGAACCTTATCAGGGTCAACTTTTATTCCTTCCTTACTCACGACAAAACCAAGAAGTTTCCCCGAAGACGCTGCGAATGTACACTTCATCGGGTTAAGCTTTAACTGGAATTTTCTCAATCGTCTAAATAGTTTTCGTAGAGTCACCGTATGATCTTCTCCTTAGCGTGATTTGGCAATCATATCATCAACGTACACTTC
>QANY01001005.1:0-25236 GCA_003255025.1 Datisca glomerata
TTTGATTATTGGAAGAATTATGAATTATGGATGCTCTTAGGTAGATTCTAATCTATGGCTATCTGATTCTGAGACACTCACTCTTAAAGATTTTAATCTTCTAAGTATTTCTTCATCTGGAGCTTTCTCATAATGAAGTGGGAGAGATTTAATGAAATCTTTATTAGGCTGAGAACATTTATGATTAATTAAGATTTTTTCAGGTGGTGAATGACTGAGAGTTACCACACTGGAGCCTTACTTGACCCATTTAGATTTGATAATTATTTTAATATTTTCGATATAATCAAGGAAAAATATGCTAACTTTGTTTTTTTGCATGAATGTCTTCCATTCAGCAAGTATGATTTTTTTCATCCATATTATATGAATCTTTAAACCTATTACGTCTATTAAGATTGGTTGGGTCATCATTGTGTTTATTTAGGCTTGCCCAATCTGGTTTGTATTCTTGCTGCAGAATAATTGGATTCAAATTTTTAGAATTTTTTAATTTTTGTTTGAATTGTCTAATCCTAAAATCTTGATCATTATTAGTAGATGATCCAAAAAAAGGAACTCTTAGGGGTACTAGACTGGATATACTCCCTAACTTTGGAATTAAAACATTGATATTTAATTTTATTTGATTGTTTATAATTAAGATTTGTCATACTTTCTTGAGAACTTATTCCTTTAGGTTCTAAACCTTTAATTTTTAAATTTTTTAATTCTTGCTCTATTAGAATCCTAATAGATAATTTAGAATTGGATTTCCTATTTTTATTGGGTATGTTCGATACCCTATTATTTATTTGATTAAAGTTTTCAGAATGATTTTCTTGGTCATCTGAAATGTATTCGAAATGATCATTATGATCATCTGATCAGTATTCAAAATATTTATGATCTACTTGATCATCTGCAAATTTAAAATATTCTTTATCCACTATGTTGGATATTGAAGATATTATAGACCTAATGCTACTAGAAGAACTATTTCTAGATAACATACTCATTGCTCAAAATAACTAAATTATTCTTATTATTGAGAATTTTATATTGTATTTTTTGTTACTAAGCTTGTGGTGGCTTCTTTTAAAATCAAGAAGCTTAATGACAGAGCAGCCATTTTTTGTTCAAAATCTTCATTTATTAATTATGGTCATAATAGATTTGAATATCTAAGAAATGACTAGTTTAATGAATTGGTGAGTGGTTGGTAGATGACCAATTATGAGTCAAATGGTTTAAAAACTGTAAATGGTTCAAATCGATTGGCCAAAGCAGATTGGTAATTAGGCCTGGTAGGCCAAAGAATTGTTAATTGGGTATTTTTTGGAGCAGAAGACTCCTCTTTGATTTGAGCCCTAAGTGCCAATTGTTGAATGGATGATTCTCCTTTAGTCATTTTCCCCAAGGCTTGAGGCCTAGACTCCATCTCGTTGTTGCCCCTGCAAGAATTCACGAGTTAAGAAGTCAGGTACTGAGTTATTAATACCTTTAATGAATTCAATATAAAAATTTAGACGTATGTTTTCATTTCAGCGAGTTGATAAGTTTCATTAGGAAATTAGCCAACCAAATCTTTAATATCCTACGTGATTATTCAAGCATGCTCAATTAGTAATATTTTAGGTTAATACAATTTTATCTAAATTCTAAAAATTCCACAATTTAATTAAAATAATTATATATCTAGCAAGATTATAAGAATTAAAATTTGCATCTTAATTAACCTAATTATTTAACTTAATAACATGCCTCTAATAAATTACCTTAATTTTTATCTTTCATTATACAATCAATTATATAATTTATTTCTTTGATTTTGAAGACTTCTTTATAATATCTTTTTAATATGCATACTTTCTTAATGTTATATTCAAGATTTTTTCCATTGGTATGCATATTACGATATCCATGTTCTGGATGCACCATCGGTTGTATACAAAAGTAGCTCCATAAACGAGCTTCATTTACGCAAGGAAATGGTAATAGGGTTCTAATATATGCCCCCTTGGTGAGTATGTACAAAGTTGGTGGAGCCATGCCGGATCATTCTTGGTCGTTGGATTTGTCCCTCAAATTTGGGCATTGAAACAATTACGTGTTACCCTTCAAGATATTTTCATGGAAAAAGTTGAAATTGTAGGCAATCAGAAACCTTTGTATTGAAGTTACTTCATTTCCTTGTGTGCTAAGATACTTCGCACGCCAAACGCGCGTTGAACATTTTAGTTTCTTGTCAAACATGCATTCGACGTCTCCATGTTTCTTAAGGGAACTTTTTTTAGCTTGACTAGGTCATTCAAATTGCATTTGAATGCCTAAACTTCAAATTTATTTGTTGGAGTTTCTTGCTTTGGTGCTTTTGTAATATCTTAATTTGATGGTTAAAAAAGAAAATAAGTTATTCTTATTGTGTGATTTATGAGATTACCATGTCTTTGGACATTTTTCTCATCTTAATTTAACTACCTATGACTAAGTATGCAGATCTAGAACTATGTCGTAATGAATGTAAGATGACTATTATGATGGATTTGAAGTCTGAGTTTGATGAAGTTAATATTAAATGAAACGCCCTAGAATTTAACAAATTCAAACTAAATGAAATCACAATTCCTTCTCCCAATATGTGATGGGGAACTTTATTACATACTTGAAGTAGCTATGACAAGAATCATGTACATTGCACATAAACTATGCACCGCACATGTTTTAACGCAAGGGGGCATCTAAATCATGGGTGCAGGGTAAAAACACACACATTTGAAGTTTGTGCAATCTAAATCAGATACATCAAACATAAAAGCCAAAAACTAAACCTTCTAATGCACAGAAGGGTGATAACATCTAGTGAATGACGTAGTGCTTATAAAAAGATGTGCATCACACCTTTCCAAGAGGAAAGAAGTTCTCAAAATATTTATTAGGTAAAAAAAAAAGTTTTTGGTATCAATGAGATAGTGACTTAGAACGCGTACTAAAATAAAAAAAAAACATAATTTTCACATAAGCAAAGTATAATTCACAAAAATGAGGTAGACCACACATTTGTAATGCATAAGAAGTACCTCAAATGTTTAAGGATTACACATGAACTGAAGAACATGCCCAGAAGATTGAGTTACCACACCCATAAAAAGATATCATAACGTAAACGGGTACGCATAACAATATACTCACATAAAAGAGGCACTAACCACATAAATGAGCTACTGTCTACATAAATGGGGTGCCTCTTGCACATTATCAATTTTTGTTTGAATTCTTTAATCCTAAAATCTTGATCATTATTAGTAGATGATCCAAAAGAGGAACTTTTAGTGGTACTAGACTGGTTATACTCCCTAACTTTGGAATTAAAACATTGATATTTAATTTTATTAGATTGTATATTATTAAAATTTGTCAGACTTTCTTGGAAACTTATTCCTTTAGGTTCTAGACCTTTAATTTATAAATTTTTTAGTTCTTGCTCTATTAGAATCCTAATAGATAATTTTGAATTGGATTTCTTCTTTTTATTGGGTATGTTCCATACCCTATTATTTATTTGATTAAAGTCTTTAGAATGATTTTCTTGGTCATCTGAAAGGTATTCAAAATGATCATTCTGATCATCTGATCGGTATTCAAAATATTTATGATCTACTTGATCATCTGCAAATTCAAAATATTCTTTATCCACTATGTTGGATATTGAAGATATTATAGACCTAATGCTACTAGAAGAACTACTTCTAGATAACCTACTCATTGCTCAAAATAACTAAATTATTCTTATTATTGAGAATTTCATATTATAATTTTTGTTACTAAGCTTGTGGTGACTTCTACAACCTCCTATTAGGCTTCAATGTTCTCCCTTTCGCATGTACAACGACCCTAAAAGGTCTTACCTAGGTCCCTAAATTCAATCAAATAGAAGCTGGTACGTCAGCCTCTGATAAACAGATTCACAGATTAGGTAAACAAATAATACAGAGAGATAATCACTTATAAGAATAACCAGCCAGTTGGACGGAGAGTGAGATTAGATATAAGCAATTATTTATGTAAGAAAGTAAGAGAAGAATAATTTTAATAACCAGCCATAATAGGCGGTGAATAGTTTTATTAAGCAAAAATTGAAGTAGAAATAGTAAATGAATAGTATTATCTCCAGTAGGTTTGGCTCTGATACTTAAAAGTGCGAGATTAAATAGTAATTTAATAGGGGGTATTAAAGAAGCAAGAAGATAAACAGTAAAAATTGTATTATGTTTTTAATCTTACACCCTAATACAGCTTTTGTAATTACTGATTTTTAATACAATTTGAAGTTATAGATTACATCCAGCAATATATGGATGGTACTGTAAAAATGAACTTTCAATCATTTTCTAGTCCACAAATTAAGGTTTATAGCGAGTCTAGTATCCCTAGAAATTCCTTTTCTGAATCATCCATTAATAATAATCAAAATCTTAGGATTCAACAATTAGAACAAGAATTAAAAAAATTATAAATTATAAATTTAAGACTTAAAGGTATAGCCACAAGTTCTCAAGTTAGCCAAACAGTCTTTGATAATAAGTCTAATCAAACTGATGAAATTGAAGCACCCACTGGATCGGATTTTCAAGGAAGCCTTCACTCTGTTAATCCCCAACTCTTAGTCTTGAATATAGGAACCCTGAGTCAAGAATATAAACCAGATTGGAAATGGATAACCGAACACAATAATGACCCAACCAATCAAGATAGACGTAATAGGTTCAGAGACTCATATAATATGCATAAAAAAATCATACTTGCTATATGGAAGTTAAAAAGGTAATTCTATAGAAAGAAAATGTTAAGTCTAATAATATTAATACTGCAAGTCTTTGACAGACCTTTGAAAATACAATAGGGTAAAAGGGAAAGAAAAGGATGTTACCTTACAGGAACTTCAAAAAGAGATTAAAAATACTTAAATAGAAATAAAAGAATTAAGAAATTCTAACACATAAATAAAGGAAGAATTAAACCTTTTTTAAATAGAAAATTTAATTAATATACAAGAATTTATTGAACCTAGTAAATTGTTAATTTCTGATAATTAGGTTGAAAAACATATTAGCTATCAGGACGATGAGAAGTTCATCCAAATACTTAACCGCATCAAAATCAAGAAATGACATATAATGGTCAGAATAATTATTCAAGATTTTGATTTCTTAACAATGGCTCTTGTGGATTCAAGAGCAGATTTGAATTGTATGCAGGAAGGAATAGTCCTTTCGAAGTACTTCAAGATGACGAAAGAGTCTCTATCTTCTACTAATGGTACCCGACTGCATATTAATTATTAAATCACCAAAGTTCATATTTACCAAGATAATCTATGTTTTAAAACATCATTTGTCTTAGTAAAGAATTTGACGAATAAAATAATTTTGGGCTTACCGTTCATTTCTTTGTTGTATCCGTTTACAACAGAGTATAATGGGATATTACTTATCCCATGGAAGAACCTGTCAAATTCAAATTTCTTTCTTTTCCTCACAATGAGAATTTGAAAAATTTAAAACAGAATTCTGTTTTCAAATCCATAAAATCAATCCCTTGTAAAAAGAAACAATTGGGGAGCACAGCTTCAGAAACTTAATTTTCAAGATCAAATTAAAGTCTTTGAACAAAGAGTTCATCATCTAGTGATAATTGTAAGCCTCTTAACATTATTATAAGATGAATAAAATATTCAATACCAAACAAAAGAGACTTAATCGACAAACTTAGAAATGATATATCCTCTAGGTTTAGCATAAAAAGTGGATGTTGGCAAAACCAAACAAATAAGATTCAGAAATACAAAATTATATTTGATCATTATAATTGAAAAATAATGTCATTTGATCTTAGATTTGCTCCAGGTAAAATTCAGAATATAATAACTGAAATCTTTAATCAATTTGTTGATTTGATTGTCTACAATTATGTATGTGTTAAACAATACAATTGTGGATGTGT
Source organism: Datisca glomerata (assembly GCA_003255025.1). NCBI lineage: Eukaryota > Viridiplantae > Streptophyta > Magnoliopsida > Cucurbitales > Datiscaceae > Datisca > Datisca glomerata. Next base: position 5,983 of record QANY01001005.1, read on the forward strand.
TTTAAATTATTTACCAGGATAATAAAATAAAATAGTTTAGTTTTCTTTACAAATAGAACCAACCTATTTCATAATATATTTCCAGGACTTGAAATTTATTATTTCATTAATCAAATCATACAATTTGCCTTGATTCAAAAATGTCTTTAAAAAATTAACTACAAATCTGCAAGATGTATTTTGAATGGAAAAATATTAATTCCAAACTAATTCTTTCCAGGTAGCAGCCTATTCTCAGTATTTTTAATTTCAATGTCCAATTTATTCCAATTCCTGACCTTCTTTCTTATAAATTTATGCAGGGAATCATTCCAAGATTCTACAGTGGAGGAATTTGAGAATTCTGGCCAACTAGAATACGAAAAGGTAGAACCCAGAATACTCAATCAAAATTCTTTTAAAATCAAGAAGCTTAATGGCAAAACAACCGCCTTTTGTTCAAAATCCCCATTTATTAATTATTGTCATAATAGATTTGATTATCCAAGAGATGACTGGACTAATGAATTGGATGAACCTTTTAGAAGATGTTGGATTGGAGGATGACTTCAATGCAGTATTAATTTAGTGGTATGGAAAAGGTGGAAAAATAGGTTTTCACAAAGATAATGAAATCTGTTATGATAACAACAAGATTTTAACCATGAACCTTTTGCGACAAGTAATATTTAAAATTGAATTTCCAAATAAAATAATAGAAGAATTCCTGATTTCAGAAGGAACTTTTTTCATAATGCTTGACGGATTTTAAAAAATTCATAGGCATGCGGTTAAATGTTTAACTAAAAGAATCAGTATTACTTTTAGAAATCATGTAAGGAATGATGAATGGTTGAATAATAGAAGAGTCTCTAACTCAATAATTGACCCTTAAGGCCTAAATTAAAGAGGAGTCTTCTACTCCTAACCAAGCCCAGTTAACAATATTTGGGTCCATCAGACCTAATTACCAATAAACTCTTGGAAAGCAATTTGACCATTTCTCAAATGACCAATCCTTCGATAACAAATCAATTTCATATTGAATATTTCTTTCATATTGAGCCTTCATTTGCTCATCTAAAGAATCTGGCACAAATTTCCAAAACCTATTTCATTCCTAAATTTCATTATGTCCTGAGACACATTAGCAAAAATCTCAGTTTCTACAGAGACATTTTTTTAGAAATAAAGCCCATAAATGGTGGGACAAGTTTGACACCCTAAAGATCATGACCTTAAAGATCATGACCTCCATTAATCATGATTTTGCTGACAACCATCCATAATTCAGATTGACAAAGAATCCTTAAACTCAAGCTCTATTAAAAATAAATGAGCCTATTGACTCAGATCCACAAATCAGACCATCCAGTCCAAATCCACCCAAACTTAAATCCAAACCCCTTTCGAAGGATAGATCAAAATCCACAAAACCAAAATCCAAATTAAAGCAGGAGTTAGTACAAAAATTGCTTCTCCTCATTCAAGACAATACTGATTCTGAAGAAGAGTCAAATCACCGATTAAACCAAAAATCCAAAAAGGCCAATCATCCAAAGACACCACCCTTTAATAATTGGAGGACCCACTTGATAATGCCAGTCTCAGTAATGGCGAATAAAAAAAAATAACTTACCTTTAACAAAATGTCAACATCAAAAGGATCAATAAATCTGAAGAAATAGTTTGATGACATTCCAGCAGACAGTCATCGTCAAAGATAAGCAAAAATGAATCAGAAAATTTTGAAGAAATATTATGATACCAAAGCATAATAATAGTCTTCAAGGACAAGCAATAACAATGACTTCCCCATCCAATCATGCTGATCCCAGTAATAATTTGGACGAAATAAATAAAGAAATTTGTCTTTGGCAAAATTCCAATGTTTGAATAAAAATAATTGATGAATCATGATAACACCTTGACTCAATGCAACGGTCATGATGATCTCTAAGAAAATAAAATTTTGGATAATCAAAAGCACAAGAGTCCAAAACAATAATTATCAAGGACCCAAATATACAACAATATTGATTTTGAAGAATGACTTCCAAAGATGGAGGCATGAAGATCGAGATAGAAATTATCAAGGAAATTTTACATTTTTTGTCTTCTTCTATAATTATTGTACTAGTTGTCAAATAATTAGACAATTATTCATGCTTTTTACTATTCTAAAATTCAACTAGAGCAAGCGTTTTATTTGAAACCCATGAACAATATAATTCGATCATAGTAAGGTGTTATGGTACCTCGTCTTCAATTCTTGAAGCTCCATAAAGAAGGAAATCTGAAGCATTAGATATTACAAGTATGATAATTGTAATGACCTGACCTCCTTGATAAGTAAATTATTAAGAAAAATCTGCCTGAAGAGGACTTGTCCACTTGGCACGAGTCTGAAGGTGAAATAATGATGTTCACTTAACTCCTTTCTATAGTATCCTGCCTACGTGGTTCTTATTCTTAAAACCTATTTTAAGAAATCGAAGCATAACATTAGTATTGATACCATATTAGTAGAGTACTAGGTATGAACGTCATATTAGTCATTAATTGTACTAGGTAGTCATCAGATTAGTCTGGCTTTTAAAGGTGAATTCTACCTACGCTGCATTTATGAAAGTTGAGATACCGTTGCGTACTATGGCTTGATTATTTTTTAGTTTTAATTTTAATATGTATGTTTAAACTGTAATGATTAAGATTTTCATTATTTCATAATATTAAACATGCCGTCTATTAGACCTGTTACATCTACATTCGACTTAAACTATTGAAGACGTTAATGGATATCAACTAGGACTTTAATCTAACTATGAAAAGAGGTAAGTGTGTCCCTAATTAATGTTACCATAAATTTTTCTTAGAGTTCCACTTAGGAGAGTAAAACCTAATACTGGCTATAGGGATAGTTTGAATTTTAGCCCCATGCTAAATATTGGACTTATATGACCCATATGTTTTAATATAGAAAATTCATTCTTCATGGAAGATGATACAATTATTAATGTCCAGTAAGATATTTGGAAAGTGCATTATTGAACTCTAAGATAGTAAAAGAAACTCTATTTAGAGACAATAACCTTATGATTGATGGTCTTTTAATGAGATATAGATTCTGATATCCAGAGTAGATTGGGACACCCATATCGATGTAGTATTGAACTCTAAGATGGTAAATGAAGCCTAGTCCGCTTCTTCTTTTGGGTTTAGCCTTAGCCCAATGGGATAAATAAGATAAATATCTCTAGATAGAGCTCATTTGAAATATGAAAGCAGGAGCAAACACTAAAATGAAATGCTTCTTGGGATGACTAAATACGAGAAAACTAGCTAAAAAATTTCTAAACTATAATGATCTAATACATGCATCTCATTAAGAAGTGATCAGTTAATGATTCTACTGCTATCTAGATTCTGCAATCATAAATCACATTGCAGTGCTTTATGAAGGTTCCAGGAAACCAGAAAGCTAAATGAGAGGGGTTGCATGTGGTTCTTGCAATAGATGGGTATGCACTAATTGATGGATAATATATTTTTAAATCATCATTGCATGATACAGAGTACAATAACGGCATACATAAATCATGTGTCTTAATCTAAGTAGGATTCGAGACATATGTCTATGTCATATATTCTAAGTAGGATTTGAGACTATTAAGAGACGGGCTTCACAGCCTTTTGGTTTTAGAACTTTGGTATGTGAATCCATAGAAGATAGGAATATGACCAATAGTATTCGTATGAAAGAAAAAGACATAAAGACACGTGATATTATTGTTAGAGTATATTGCTTAATTGGTGTGAAAGTCTAGTGAGAGATGACTATGAGTATAATGTCAATTCTATTGACGTGTATACCCTAGATATGACTATTTTTATCACATGCTTCTCAAGTCCTAGACTTTTGAGAATTCAAAGAATTTAGAACTGAAATCGAGAATGCATTAGAGAGACAAACTAAATTTCTTCAATTTAATCAAAGAGGTGAATACCTCTTATGGACATTCACGCACTACTTAGTAAATATGAGGATTGCATCCCAGTTAGTTACATATGGGTCATACGAAGAAAGATGTAATAGTAACAAGAAACAAGCCTATTTTGAAATAAATGAGATCTAAGCTTCTTTATTTACTGATGTATTTTCTTTTTTAAGATTAGCATTTTAAAATGATACATTTTTAAATCTAACACCATCTAGGGCAGTACTTGAAACACCATAAGAATTACAGAATCATTATGAACCCATGTGGAGGTAAAGCATACACATTATGGGTTAAATGTTGTCAAGCTAGATAGTATATAAAAATAATATTCATCTGTAGGATATGTAAGATGAAACGTAGGTTACTTGTTTTATTGCACCAAGAATGGGAAAGTTTATGTAGGTACTCTTGGAAGAAGACTATGTTCCAAAGGAACATCTAGAAGCAATAAATTCTTAGAAGAATATTCTGATAGTGCTTGTGCCACGCAATCCAGTTGGTAAGTGTACAACTTAGTGGGAATTTAATTAGTCAAAAGACTAAGAATGAATTACTTCCTAGTACCACATAACTTTGTTATAGTGGGATAGTTTCTCCATCATATGAGAAATCAAATTCCTATGAGACATCGATATGGAAATCCTGAGGGAACATGAGCTAGACCCTAATCATTATGTTATACTGGAAGGGATCACAACCAGCTGAGAGATTCATGTTCGAGCAAGAGACTTTATTGTCAATCCTAGAGGAAAATGTCTCAGAGCTTAGTAACTACATAGAGATTCTAAATGATGCAAAGTAAATCATTATCTTCAATGACATCTGAAAAGGATTCCAGTAATTCCTATAGAGTATGAAAGCTTTTAGAAGCTCATAGAGCTTTGGTGGCAAGGATCTGCAGGTGGAAGCAAGATGTAGATAGAAGGACAAGTCTTACAAGGCCAAGCTTAGTTAGAAATGACATCATCAAAGAAAGGATATTGAGTATAGCACATCTTGTTACTAATTCCATGCTAATTTCCATAAGTGATTGCATTTATTGCAGCTCATCTTGTTTATGAGTTTTGCTAAATGGATGTCAAGAAAACTATCTTGTATGGTGATCTTGAAGTGATTATCTTTACATCCTAATCCTTTGAGTTTGTTGCTAAAGGCCATAAATTATAATATACATGATGCATTTGTCAAATTATGGACTAAAGCATGCATTAAGGACTTAATGAGCCATGTGAGTACCAAAAAAAGGAAGAAAACATAATATTAGTCTTTGTGCTTTACGTCGATGACATTTTATGATCAAGAATGATGTAGAGTTAAACGTCAATAATAAAGCCATGTATGTCAGAATTTATGTTATAAAGAACTTTGGAAAAAGCGATATTCATTCTAAGAAATATATTCTTTTAAGACTTAAATACAAAACGATTTGCTTATCTTGGACAGATAGATAATAATATATTACATAGGTGTGCAATGCAAGATTCCAAAACGGGCTTGTTACCTTTCTAGGATTAGAATCCATGTATCACGTCAGTCTTATGACATATGATGAAATAAGTAACATAAATATAGTTCCCTTACTTTCAGCTATGGGTCGTCTTAAGTATGATATATTATTCGCAAGATCATATATGTAATATACACTAAGCATAGTCAGCAAATATCAGTCAAATCTAGGACGAGTTCATTGGATAGTTGTAAAGCATATACTCAAGTATCTTAGGAGAATGAAGGATTAGTTGCTTGTGTATTATGGTGAGAATCTCATACCATTTGATTACACAAGTTCAAATTTCAATAAAATTACTTTAGCAAAGAACCTAGCAGACTGTTTACAAAGACGTTATCAACAAGTGTTATTAGGTCACATGTAGAGAACATGGCCATTAAGCTGGTTGTAAAAGTGTTTTAGGGCAAGTGGGAGATCGCTAGGTTTATGCCGTAAAAACATGAGAATTCTATGACTATCTTAACGTTGTTTATGAATTATAATAGATGAATATTTTTATCTTACTTGAAATACTTTTTCGTAAATGGTTTACAAGCATAGAGTACTTCATTTGTGAGTCTTCTGGACTTTAGTTCATAAAACAAAGTATTTAACTAAGAGTTCGATCTTTTCCCCTTTAGTAAAGTTGGGCACTTTACTAAAAAGATTGTTGTGCATTAACTCTATCTCGTAGAGTGGTTTACTTTTGTCACTGGGTGGATTACCAGGTTATTGTACTAATGCTTTTGAAATATATTGAAAGGACTAGTGAGTTTATTTTTTAGTAAAAGTACACTATTAAGAAAGTCATGAGATATTTATGAACCTCATATTTAGTGGTTCATTTGTTTTGATCTACTAGGATTGAGATTCTGTGACTCAATATATCTATCGTTAGATGACCAAGATTTTAGATAGTTAGGATGCATATATACTTAATAGTAGAACTCATCGACACTTTTAAGTGAGTGACAGTTCTCGAGCTTACCGATGGGCTATAGGTATTATCATGACCCTTAATTATCGGTACGACATGTTACCTAGCAGTCAAACACTCGGTCATATAAGTACTGGAACATATAAAATTAATTTGATTAATTCTAATAAAAAATATAATTTGCGACTAGGGATAATCCTAGTCGTAGGATACCACAATTGGTTGACAGGAAAGGAAACCCCCAGGGAAACATCTTATCTAGACGAAATTGTGAAAGATAGAGAAGAAAAATCTTTCTAATTTTGTAAGTTTCCACATACTTGTTCTTGGTTAATGGTCAAGGGAACAACGAGGAAGATCAAAATGTCTCTATATTCACATGATACGATATCACAAGATCTAAGAACGGACATTAACAGTCAGCAGCTTGCACGACGGTGTGGATAGGTCTTCTCATTATTCATGTACGGATTGATGTAACAGTTGACGTGAATTTAAAGGTTTGGATCTTGACGCAGATTAAAAAAAAATTTAGGTTCATGTGTCAAAGTTATAATATTTACATTCATGTATAGCATAGGTTAGATTTTTTAGCAAATAAATTTAATATCGGGATGATTTTGCTTTGATAATTCCTTCATCATCGGGATCTCGAGGGATTAGTGCAAGCCACAAACTCGTAAGGCCTTAGCCGAGCTGAGTACCTTAGTGTGTGAACTAGAGAGGTAGAACCCCATCTACGGGAAGCTCCCAACCACAGTAAAGATCCATAACAGTGACCATGCGTGAGTGAGCTCTAAGGAAATATTTCTCCATGATCTTTAAGTGACAGCCAAGAGCCCTCCTCTAGGGTAACTTTTAGCACCAAATTAGAGAGATCAACTGAATCTCCACATATAAGGCAAATGCATAAGCCTCTCAAAGATTGGGGTCAATAAGGTAATATCTTCCTAATTATCCTCCCATTCACAATTGATAGGCAATTTCACGAATGAAAATAATCATCTTTCAATTCTTCTCTATAGATAGTTGGCGCCTCATATCATTAAAATCTTTAATTTTTTCACTCTCACATTACTGTTACTCTACAAAAATCTTTTTCAACGTGATCGTCAGAGTATATTATATTGGGCACCACACAGGTGTCGAGGTAACACTTTTTTATTAATATTGTTCATCTTTGTAGGAATTTTCAAGTGACGTGTGGTGATCAATTGACTGTAGATTTTCCACATTTATAGCCATGAGGCAATAATGTCAAAGGGTGACAATTGTTAGGCTTAGTTTATAGTCTATGAAGATGATAGAGAAAGAATGGGAGGGGGAGAAGGAAGAAGTATAAAGGAGGGACAAGAAGAGACAGCAGAAATGATATTGTAAGGATAGGGTTTCATTAATGAGGTACTTGGAAGTGTACATATGTGTGTGTATGCATGAATACATGTATATGTTGATACCCAAAATTTGATCAAAGCCCAATAATGATATGAAAGGCCAATCCCCAATCTGAGGAGAAGGTTAAGATGGACTCAACATGCCATGAAGCCTTATAAAGATCACCTGAGATGCTCAACCAATCAAAGCCCATCAAGAAACAAGAAGATAAAAAAGAAAGAAAATCCTAGACTCGAAAAATAACTAGATCCTCGATATCAGGAAATATTGAAGAGGACCAGATGTAGAGAAGAAAGGAAGAAGAAGAAGAAGAAGACGGGGAAGAAAAATCGGGAAACTGTATGCCTTTATGTCTATGTATCTACGTGGGTACACACACACACACACACAGAGTAACAAAACTATGCAGGTTCACATGTAAATATGTTGTTCGGTGCAATTTTCTCATAGGAACCACAAAATGAACTGAACCACAAGTTTTTTACTATATTAGAACCAAACCAATATGGTTCAGTCAGTTTGACATTTAGAAAAATATCTAGATAGAATTCTTGAATTTAACTATTTTAGCCGAACCTTAGTTTAGCATTTACAAAAATATCACGATAGAATTCCACAAGTAGATTTCTCACAATTTGTCACCTAGCATTTGATTAGTTATAATAATTCTAAGTAAATAGATATAAATGGCAGCTTCATATTTAAGCTGAGATCTCTTTCGCTGTTGATATCTTCTCTATGAAGTTGAGCATTATTTCCTGTTGTTTTTCATCTGTACACAAATTGAAAAGAAAAGAAAAGCAAAAGAAAAGATATGTAGGACAAGTGAGTTTTATTTTAGGTATAGCTACTTAACATTTTATCAAACAAATTAGCAATTGCATTTAGATATTAAATTTTGTTTTTTCTTGTACACCAAATTGGCTAGTTTTATCATTAATACGCATAGTATTTATATGTGTTTTATTATTCAACTCAATTTTTATTTTTAATGATTTTCTCATGTACTAAAAATAAAATAGTATGACTAAATTAGTAAAAGATAGTATTGTGAAAGGGGTCTTAGAATAATAGTAATAATAGGCTCATTCTTTGGTATTGGCCATGATACAACACCTTGACATTTTTTTGAGCTATCTACAATACATTCAACATATTTGAGTGTACACTATTATTCAACAAATTTTTTAGATTCTTCACTGTACATTTTAGGTACGTGTCGTACCGTACTGGGAGTAAATTAAAAATTTTCATAATAATATAATTTGACATCGATCATTACGAGTCCTTCTTTAGTACTGACCATGATACAATACCAATAAATTTTTTTGGGTACATGCAACATATATATCGCCGTTCAACACATTTGAAATATCTGACTACACATTTAAGATAATTCATTAACCAATTAAAATATCTACGATACTACTATAACTAGGAATGTCAATGGGTGGGTTTGTATTGGGTATGGCTACAGCCACGAAATACTCATGCATTATCCATACCCAACTCATACCTATTATAAATCAAATGGATGAGTGTGGGTAATACCCACTAAGACATGGGCACTCAACGGGTATTCATATATATTTTTTCTTTTTCTTTTTTGAAACTAAAGAACTATTCTTTACTTCTCTCTCTTCACCAAACTATGACCATTAAGAATAACGGTTCAGTTAAAGATACTCTATCTCCAAATTGATAGGCTGGCCAATAATTTCTATTATAAATAACTTAAATTGAAAATTGAGTCGATCAAATCGTTTATTAAACCTAATAAATCTGATGACTTTTAGCTTGGTTAATTGATTATAAAATTAATGATTTAGTTAGTTCGGTCGTATGATTATTCGAATATAAAATTGACAATCCAATTTAGTTCTATTGTAAAATTCATGAACTATAGTTTGGTTATTCGATAAGAAAATCATTGATCCAGTTTGGTTTGGTTGTAAAATTGATGAAGTGTAGTTCCTTTTTTATTATAGAATTGATAAATTTTTCTTTTCTTCAAATGATAAATTGATGAAATTTGGTTGATTCGACTATAATTTATGAATTTTAGTTTTGGGTATTCAATTAATGATTTGATTCGGTTTAATGATAAAATTGTTGAATTTTAATTTGGTTCAAATATAAATTTGATTAATTTTACAATTGGTTATTCGACTATAAAATTAAGTGTCCAGATTAGTTTAGTCGTAAACTTGATGAGTTTTAGTTTGATTATTTGATTATAAAATAATGATGCAATTTAGTTCGGTTATAAAAAAATAATTCTATTTCTGTTTGATTATAAAATTGATGAATTATGGGTCGATTCCATTATAAAATTGATAAATTTTAGTTTGGCTATTCAATTCATGATTTAATTTAGTTTAATAATCAAATTATTAAATTGATGGAATTCATTTTTCCAATCATGAGTGAAATCAAGAATTACATCACAATTTTCATTATATATTATTGTCTTTAGGAGAATTGTCAAAGATGGAGAAAATGCCCTTAATAGAGGTTGCATTGGAAATGGATGTGTAATTTTTTTAAAGATAAATGGGTACTCAATGGGTATTGAGTATTACCCATACCCTACTAATTTATAATAGGTAAACAATTACCCACCCAATAAAGACTCATACCCATTTATAATATTTTAAACTCAGTCATTAAGTCAGATACCCGCAGGTACTTTTGCTATTCCTAACTATAACAATGATACCTTAGAAGTTCTTGAGTATACGAGTATATTCAATATTAACTCGAGTATATTTAAAACTTCTTTTATCATGTTTTTGGCTATAGTTAAATTACAAATAAGATGGAATTACTTACCAAGTCTTGGGACAATATGCCATTTTGAGTGATGTAGCACAACAGGGTCAACAAATTCCTTTAGAAGAGAAATTCCCTCTTCCCTCATATAGTCAGTTTCCCCTACACAATTAATCATGAACCAAAATAAATAAATCCATAAATAAGGACTCCTTTAATACTGGACATAATACTGTACTAGAACTTTTTTTTGAGACATATGTAAAACATTTAACATAATTTACTACATATTTAAGGTAAATGAGATACCATACTTATTTTGGTAAAATATAGCCAAGGACTCCTATAATTTGTACTTGTTTTTGTTTCCCAATTTCAATTTTATTAATTTGATCCACATAATTTTGAATCGTTAAAAATTATCAACCTCCATCAATATTTTGTTTAGATAATCAAGCTATATATTAAGGGAGGAAAGGCAACAAAATACAAGGGGCATACTCAAGAAGGATTTTATTGATTGTATTGATAAGGGAATCAGGGATAGACTTCTTATTCTAAATCATATCTCAAAAATGTGAGCAGGAAGCTCCACTTCTCAACAAGGATTGTATTGATAGGGGAATTAGAGATATACTTCTAATTATAAAGCCTATCCCTAATGGCATTTATAATAATTCTAACTAGGGACTTATTGTCCCTTTTACCGTAAAAATCCAAGAATTACTTTCAATCCATATGTTATAAACAAACGAGTTCAAAACAAACATCAAATTTAGAGACCTAAGGTTCTTTCTTCTAGTTGTTTCGACTAACCACTCAAGTAGGTGATCGCAACTAGGAGCAATAAAAAAATAATTGATTCTTAGTTTCTAAATGATTCACATAGAGTAATAAGTCAAGATCTTGATCTAGACCCAGAGAAGAATGATTTTGTTTGGTTGTCAGTCTGTTCATACAAGTTAGCCAAGTAATGAAGCTATATGGTTAGAGATGTTACAAGGAAACAACACAAAAAATCATACCATTCATTTCTTCCCCTTGCTTGATAAAGGTATTGTAAGTAGAAGCTATGTAGAAATTTCCATTAGGGGATGGAGTCAAAATCAGTTTGTCAAGACCAAAGCAAAGGGAGGAGTCATGTTGATGGAAGCGGCTTTGATCTCTATCAAATTAGAAGTATTTGTTGTAGGCCAGGACCATTCCCCATGGTTGATAATCATATTGACCCTAGTGTTTATGTTCCAACCAGTATATAAGGTAACACTTCTTCTAAACCTATTAAACATGATACAAATGGTTTCTTCTAGTCATTAATAACTTGATTATTTTTAAATAATAAGCTAGAAAAGGAGAGAGTGGAGTTAGATCCGTAGTCATTGATTCAATTGGAGGAAGATCTGAAATAGAGAGAAGTTTATGTGAATTATCAACCATCCCTTATTTTGGCCTGGCATTTAGCAGTGGACCATTCTATGGCTTTGGGAACCTTATTTTAAGCCCAACAACAATCAATGGTGCTGCCTTCATTGATCAGGTGAAGATGGCACCATTTGCTCCAAAGAGGCTTTGAATGATTGGTAATAGGGAACCAAAGGTTTTTTTGCAGTGGCAGTAGAGTTCAAAGCAGTAAGATATTTTAGACCAAGACCACCATTTTTATTGGGGAGAATGTCTCTTTGAGTTCTCAGACCAAAGACTCTTCATCATGACGACTTCAATATCTGTAAGGATCTTTTTATGGAGGAGGAATAAACAAGCACAAAACCTATGATAGCCACGGGAACATATTGGATAAGTTGGAGATTTTAAACAAAAGAAAGGTGTTTAGCTTCCCAAGATTGAATTCTGTTGGTGATCCTTTTAACTAGGATAACACATTTATTCTTCCCAAGACTAGTAGAAATCAAAGGCATGCCAAAATATCTTATTGGTCGGATGCTTGACAGATATTTCAGTATCTTAATGCCAAGTTGTTTAGCATACTTAGAAACTTCAGAGAAAAATTCCTGGCTCTTATCTTGGAGGATGCCAAATAGAGCTTCCATGACGATGACAAATAGATAAGGTGAGATAGGGCCACCTTGTCTCAACCCTTTAGCATCCTTGAAGTAGCCACACAACATATCATTGTTGTTGACGAAAAAGGAGGGAGAAGTTGTACATGTCATAATCAACTTGTTGAAGTGAGAAGAGATTCCAATAATTTCCTTGGTTTCAGGAATGAACATTAGCTAGTCAGCCATCAACATCAACACGATTGCACAAAGCATGTTGAAATCAATCGTCACTTCATGAAAGATAAGCTAGATAGTGGACTAATTTTTCTTCCATAGATTCAGAAAGAAGAGTAACTTGGTGATGTCCTAATCAAATGACTGTCTTGTCAAGCTATTTATGATGATAACTTGAAAAGTAGGAATGGAAAACATATATTCACCTGTTTATGAGGTAGTTTTGAAACAATTAGCTATTAATGGTGAGTTTATAAGTCGCTGGAATCAGATTCGTACATTGTTTATTTTCTTCTATGATATTTCATTATTTTCTTGTTGAATATTTCCATGTTCAAGCATTTTAATTAAGGAAAATAATTTTTGTAATCCCAAAATTTAAGGCTAGAATATATTTTCAGATTCGTAGATACATTCCTTATCTATGTTACTAGTGTAAAATTTGTAGGGAATCGTAGCAATGATATACAGAACTATTCCCCAAAAAACAAACCATTTTCTACGCATGGGGTAGTTCCTGAAAATCTCTTGGGAAAGGAAGATATTGCCACCAATTCTCCTTCCAGGAACAAAGACCTTCTGTCCAGGAACAAAGACCTTCTGGTCACTAATCACATCGAGAAGGTGTCTTTCAATCTTTAGCCAAAGTCTTGGATATACATTTGTAAACCAAGTTGCAGCAGGACATTGGTCAACCTTAAGGATGAGGAATATAGCAGTATAGTTAACCTGAGGAAGAAAAATCCTAGTTTGAAAGAACTCCATAATAACAGTATTCATATCATTGCCAACCATATCTAAAGACTTTTTGAAGAAGGCGAAGGTAAAACCATTGGGACAACGAGCCTTAAAGTCATTACAAGCAAGGATAGATTCATGAATCTCTTGGGAGTGAAATCCTTGGAAATAGGAGCGGGGTGATGAGAGAAGATCTTCTTAGGATAAATCTTCTTTAATGTTGGACAATTAATTGTTTATATCTTCTCTCTTAAAAATTTCATTACCCTGGTCATCAGTCAATTGAGCCAACCTTTCTCTAATATTGTTCATGTTTATGAGCTTGTGAAAGTAAGCATTGTTGTTCCCCCAAACTGGCCCATTGAGCTCTAGATTTTGGTCTAAGGAAGCTCTCCTCAGCTTGCCTAGAAGATATCAATTGTTGGAATGTAGCATTCTCAACAGCTTGTAGATTGGTGTCCCAAGGTTTGGAGAAGAGGTGTTCTTGAGCTTTTTGGCTATGTAAAAGAAGTGAGTTCTATTGAGAACTTTTATGGCTATTTTTGTGATTTTCAGCTTTCTGAATGATCTATTCATTGTGGAGCCATATACTGGGATAGAACAAGCTTCATGTACACATGATAGGAAATAATACAATCTGCCTAAAAATCAAAGAATTTAGGACTAACAGATGCTTTGTTGGATGTAATATTGATGTGCAAGATGGAAAGACAGTGGTTTGAGATGCTAGAAGGAAGAAAATAAACATTTGGATGAGGAAATTAATTAAGGCAACCAATGTTCATTGACCATAACTCAATTTATTTATGATGGTGCTTTGGCATAAGTCCTATATTTCAATGGTATTAATATAGGCATTGTAGATTCTTTCCTTGTGTATCCTAGACTAGAAAGTTCTTTGTATCCATGGATGTAACATTTGCTAAACAAGAACCCTATTTCACATGACCTTGTCTTCAGGGGGAGAATTTGACTGAAGATAAAGATGAGTTTGATATGTTACTCAACTGTACTACCTTACCAGAATCTGAAATACTCTAGCTATTGTCTAGACAATCCCTACCCCAAAATTAGTACAACCGTATTTGATCTTGTATAGGATATGATTGATGATGAACATGTACAGGAAAAGAATCTTTCCCTACCACTTTAGGTGCATCTAAGGAAGAAGCGATTTATCCAAGAACCTCAACAAGCTCTAGTGTTTGAACCTGGAACGAGTAATGAACACTACAATTCTACAAATTTTGATGATCTTGAGATTCTCATTGCCCTAATGAAAGGAAAAAGGCAGTGTACCCATCATCCATCTCCAATTTTGTCTCCATTTATGGATTAGCCTCTCCTTACAAATCTTTCATTACAAACCTAGACTCAATTGAAATCCCAAAATCAGTCGAGGAGGTAGTAAGAAATTAGAATTGGAATAAGGAAATGATGGAAGAAATGAGTGCACTTGAAAAGAATAAGACAAGAGACGTTGTTAACCTCTCAAAAGGGAAGAGATATGGCTGGTGTAGATGGATTTTTACAATAAAATTTAAGGCAGATGGAACTCCTAAAAGATACAAATATAGGTTGCTAGCTAAAGGATATACTCCAAATATATGGTATATATTATCAAGAGACCTTTGCTCCAGTTTCAAAGACTAACACTATTCGCATTTTGTTATCTTTGGCTACTAACCTAAATTGGACATTGCAACAGTTTGATGTTAAGAATGCTTTCTATATGGGGGCTTAGAAGAACAGTCTACAGTAAAGTGTGTAGACTTAAGAAGGCTTTATATCATTTCAAACAATTATTGAGAGGATGGTTTGAAAGGTCTAACAGGCTATGATCCAAATGAAATATCACCAAAGCCAAGGGGACAACACACTTAAAAATCTGCTTCAAGAACGGTAACAACACTGATAGTCAACGTGGATTATATAATTATAACTAGAAATGATACAGGAGAAATGGGAAGGTTAAGAGACCAACCTGCAAAAGAATTTGAGATTAAATATCAAGGGAAACTAAAATATTTCCTAGGAATTGAAGTTTCCTACTCAAAGGGCGAAATTATGATCTCACAATAAAACTATATTTTAGACCTACTCAAAACTGGAATGATTAGTTCAAACCAGACGAGACTCTCATTGAACCAAATCATAAGATTGGTTTGAATAATGAAGATTAGCTAGTAGAATATGGTAGATATAAATGATTAGTGGGAAAGTTACTCTACTTGGCTCATACAAGACTGGACATTACCTATGATGTCAATGTTGCTCGTAATTTTATGCATTCTCCTAAGGAAATACACAAGGAGGCGGTGTTTAGAATCCTAAGATATCTAAAGGGATATGTTGGAAGAGGTATATTCTTAAAAAAGGGAGTGAAGCAAAATTGGAACTGGAAACTTATGCAAATGATGATTGGGATGGTTCAATAATGGAGCAAAGTTCTATATCTGTATATTCTACGTTCCTAGGGGAAATCTTGTTACATGGAGAAACAAGAAACAATTCGTGGTTACCAGATCAAGTGCAGGAGCTGAATTCAGAGGTACGACACAAGGAATATGTGAACTTTTATTGATAAAGATAATTTGAAGTGAATTTAAAATTAATTGGGAATGATCAATGAGATGAGATCATAAGTCAGCCATCAACCTCAACATGATCATGCAAAGCATGTTGAACTCAATCGTCGCTTCATGAAAGTGAAGCTTGATAGTGGACTAATTTTTGCACTATATATTTAGACAAAAGAGTAATTTGTAGTGGTTTATAAGTCGCTAGAATCTGATTTGTACATTATTTATTTTCTTCTATAATATTTATTTATTTTTTGTTTAATATTTCCATGTTCAAGAATTTTAATTAAGTCAAATAATTTTGGTAATCCCAAAATTTTAGGCTAGAATATCTTTTCATATTCATAAATTCATTCCTTCTCTATTTTACTAGTGTAAAATTTGTACTGAATCGTAATGGTGATATACATAATTATTCTCCAAAAAAAACCACTTTCCACTCATGTGGTAGTTCCTGAAAAGCTCTCGGGAAATGAAGATATTGCCCCCAAACTGGCCCGTTGAGCTCTAGACATTGGTCTAAGGAAGCTCTCCTCAGCTTGCCTAGAAGATATAAATTTTTGGAATGTAGCATGCTCAACAGCTTGTAGATTGGTGTCCCAAGGGTTGGAGAAGAGGTGTTCTTGAGCTTTTTGGCCATGTAAGAGAGGTGAATTCTATTGAGAACTTTTATGGAGATTTTGGTAGCTTTCAACTTTCTGAACGATCTATTCATGATGGAGCCATATACTGAGATGGAACAAGCTTCATGTACACATAATAGGAAATGATCACAATCTGCCTAAAAATCAAAGAATTTAGGACTAACATATGCTTTGTTGGATGTAACATTGATGTGCAAGATGGCAAGACAGTGGTTTGAGATGCTAGGAGAAAGAGAATAAACATTTGGATGAGGAAATTAAGGCAACCATGTTCATTGACCATAACTCAATTTTATTTATGATGGTGCTTCGGCATAAGTCCTATATTTCAATGGTATTAATATAGGCATTGAAGTCAGCCATGACCTCATCCCAGGATTTTAGAATCTCAAATCTTCTTTCCAGGGTGCTTGAACACATTAAAGTCCCCAAAGTGACCACGTGGATGATGTTGAACAATAGGGGCAACATCAATACGGTGGTTCCAAAGACTCTTTCTAGTAGAATGGTTATTAGATGCATAAATGAGGGAAGCATAGAAGTAATCCATATTCTTTGAGAAGGTAACCTTATAGAATATAGCTCAGTCACTTTAGTCAACAACCTTTTTCGAAAATGTAGAAGAGTTCAAGGCCAATCAAATTCTATCATTAATAGCATCTCCATAATTAGCAAAACAGTTTCAATCATCAAAGGTGCTTCTACTAATGGAGTTAAGCTTTTTCCTCTTAACATTGGTTTTAAGTATAGCACAAATACTAATCTTGTACTCATAACAAAACTTTCTAACCTCAACATGTTTTAGAGGATTGTCAACTCCTCTAATCTTTCATGAAGCAATACTAGTCATTGATACTTGGAAGGGGATTTTATCCTGGAGCTCGCTATACAATCTACCTTATTTACAATATTAAATTTGGCTTTCCTTCCCCTTTTTTTAGCATGCTATGAAGGTGCCAGTTGAGCCATAACTAGGCATTTCCTCTTCTCCATATTGATTTTTATCTTTGATACTCAATTTGGTTTCCCTACTCTCAGTCTCAATTAGATCTATTGTGAGATTGTGATCCTCCATGAACTCATCAATATCATTTTATGCTTCTTCTTGAAAGGGCACAAAAGCATTTTGAATTGGCATAGGTTCTCTAGTAGGGATATGGGGTTTATGCACATCAATACTTGCTCTATTATCCATAGATCTTGCTATCTCATAGACCTTCTCAAGTTGTATGAGGGCATGTGTCGCACAGTTGGACTCACTTTCAAACCCACCGGAACCCACTTTCACTTGGAAGCCTGTTTGAATGGTGGATCTTATTCTTAGCTTGACCTCTTGAGTTAGAACAATCATGACCAAAGACCTTACATTTACCACACCTCCTAGATAAACCTTGGTATTACACTTTGATGCTTAGGTTTTTATTACCTAGCAGCTACACATATGTTGTCTTTAAGATTTTAGAATGAACATCCACCTCAACATAAACTCGAGCAGTTAAGATCCTTGTCATTGTGACACCAAATAGAGGGATACCTACAATACCTAATGTCCTACTTAATCCTACCTCATTCCATAGTTCAAGGGCAAGAGGCCAAATTTAATCCAAATAAGGATAGTTTGTAGTGCATCTTTTGACAGTTGAATATTATCATGTCATGCCTTCAACATAATTGGCCGAACCACAAAATGATAAGGTTCTTATCTAAAATAGCATCTCTCAGCTTCATAAAAGCAAATTTCAAAACAAAAAAAAAATTCTTGCCAAAATCTGCTATAAACATATGTGTCCCAGGAGGTGGGTAGCTTGGTGTCCTCGAGAGAAGGGGGTGCATCCTATCAATGAAATGTCTCACTATACATGCTCCCCCATCCTTCCTTCCCTTTATTATTAACTATCTCTTCTGAAATTTGAATCTGAGCTTATTTTCCTCTATTAATAGGTTCCACAAAGGAAAATAAACATCTTGCAAGGCTTTTTGTCCATGACTTTGTGAGCCCAAGAAAATCTAGATAATTCAGTGCAAGGAATATGCATATTGTTGCTCACTAAATTGAGATACATTTAGGACCAACTTCATGAGCTCCTCTTGAGATTTCAGTGGAGCAACTATTCTATTCAGATCATTGTTCACAATGACAATTTCATTGTTCATCACCCCAAGTAAACTAGAGCATATGCTATTGGCAATGGTTAAGGGGGGTGAATGGGAATGAGAGTTACCATGGTTAATTTCCTTTCCCTTGTCCTTACCAGCTTTGGAAAAATGGAAGGGGACAATGATATCTTCCGTAGGAAAATTAAGAGCCACCCTATCCAAAAGTGTGATATATTAATAGTGACATCGATGAATTATGTTAAGAAAATGTATAGGTGAATAATTTGATATTGAAATTAAAACTCCAAATTTTTTTTACCTTTGTATTTAAAGGAAAAAAACCCAACAAAAAAACAATAACAAGAAAACTAACTGACAAGAGTTAA
>QANY01001031.1:0-79440 GCA_003255025.1 Datisca glomerata
ATGCTAACTGGATTTGTATTTGTGTATCTTATAGCCTAATTATTTCTAGTAAGAATAATTGTGGTGGGAAGTCAGAAAGATAAATTTGAAATTAGAACCCTTAAACTTTATTGAAAAAAAATGTGACCTTATTCACATGGAAAAATACTAAATTACCTCTAGTGTTAGACACAGGTCTAAAAAATTTCTGGTAGACTCCGATCCAACGTTTATTTCATGACTACTCAAGATTCAAACTGATCTACATATGATCATTGAATTGATGTGTATAAACAACACGTTAATAAATATATTAATTCACATCGACCCTATCACAACGATCATCAATGCACGATCTCTCTTATGAGATGATATTTCCTCTTTATGTGCTTGCCCCTCTTGTGACTCCTCGGTTCATTGAAATTTTCTACCGCCACACTGTTATCATAGTACAGGATCAGTGACTTGTCCATATCTGGAATTACTTCTAGATCATAATAGAACTTTTTAAGCCATATTGTCTCTTTCGTAGCTTCACAAGCCGTTATATATTCGGCTTCCATAGTGGAATCTGCAATGCTGGATTGTTAAATACTTCTCCAAACTATAGTTCCTCCACCTAGGGTGAATATTGATCTAGATGTCGACTTTAGATAGTCTATGTCTGATTGAAAATCAAAATCAGTATATCCAGTGGGGTTCAGGTCTCTACTTGAATAAATAAGCATATAGTTTCTCGTTCTCCTAAATCTGGCAGGTACAGAATGAAAATTTCATTCTCGATTCTACGAGAATTTTTTTGAAAGCACTTGAGAATGTGCTTTACTACAATCCGGTGTTCCAAACCTAGATTCGATTGATAACGACTGACAATTCCCATTGCATAACAGAAGTCTGGTCTCGTACACAACATGGCATACATGGACTTCCAACTACTGAAGCATAGAGAACATTTTTCATATCAACTTCCTCCTGAGATGTCTTAGGACATTGTTTCTTGGAGAGGACAATTCCATGACTGGTCAAGTTTTTACCTTTCTTAGAATTCTCTATAGAGAATCTCTCCAGCACCTGAGAAAGTGTCAAAAACTTGTTCTTTCTCAGAATTTGGATGCCTAGAACATAGCTCGCTTCTCCAAATACTTCATTTGAAATTTTTCATCTAACCGCTTCTTTAGCTTAGACAAAGTTTCTACATCATTCCCAATGAGTAAAATATCATCAACATAAAGAATTAAGAAAACCATTATCTTATCTTTGGTGTATTTATAAACACAGGTTTCGTCAACATTTTTCTCGAAGCCATAAGACTTTATAATCTCATCAAAGGTAAAATTCCAAGATCTAGATACTTGCTTTAATTCATAAAAGAATTTAAGCAACTTGCATACTTTCTGATCTTGCCCGTTTTGTATGAACCTTTCTGATTGCATCATATAGATATTTTCTTCAAGATAGTCATTCAGAAAAGCTCTTGATGTCCATTTGTCATATCTCATAGTCAAAACTAGCGGCTATGGATAAAAGGATATGAATGGATTTTAGTATGGCCACATAGGAGAATGTCTCTTCATAATCGATTCCCTTTATTTATGTATAGCCCTTGGCAACTAACTGTGCCTTGAAAGTCTCTACTTTCCCATCTGCACCTCTTTCCTTCTTGAAGATCTATTTACATCCAATCGGCTTGACATCTTCAGGTGGATCTACAAGTTCCCAGAAGAAATTGGGATACATAGATTCAAATTCCTAATTCATGGCATCTTACTGTTTCTCCTTTTCAGGATCATCCATTGCTTCTTCATAAGATAATGGATCGTCCTTATTAGTGTCTAAAACTAGGACATGTGCCTCTAGTTCGTAGCGTACTGGTTTTCTTACAACTCTCCCACTATGACGTTGCACCAGGGTTTCCTTTATAGAAACTGTGGTTTCTCTGGTTTGTCGTTTATCAGTAGAAATTGAAGATGGTCTAATCTCATGAGTTGCTAATTCCTTGATAACTATTTTGCTACGAGATTTGTAGTTTTTCATATAGTCATTCTCAAGATAGGTTGCATATCTCGACACAAACACTTTTTAATCTAATGAATATAAAAGTACCCACCTCTAGTCTCTAGAGAATAGCCAACAAATATGCAGACCTAAGACCTTGAGTCTAACTTTCCAGTCTTGGGTCTAAGAATGTGAGCTGGACACCCCCATATAGGAAAATTACGTAAACTAGGTTTGGAGTCATTCCATAACTCTAAAGGCGTCTTGCTTACAGACTTAGAGGGCACTACATTCAAAATGTAAGTTGCCGTGTGTAGTGCATATCCCCAAAATGTAAGTGACAATGATGAGTATCTTATCATCGACCTAACCATATCCAATAAGGCTCATTTCTCCTCTCTACAACACCATTTTGCTGTGTATTCACCACTTCGATAGGATCAAAGAGTTTTTAATGATATACCTAATTGCTTTTCAGTTTTATCCTTGAAGTCTTTAAACTTTCTAAAAGTTTCAGACTTTCGATGCATTAGGTAACTATAACCGTATCTTGAGTTGTTGTCAATGAAAGTGACAAAATACTCATACCCACCTCTAGCTTTTTCATTGATCAGTCCACATACATCACCATGTACTAAATCAAGTGGTTCTTTGGCACTTTGATCATTTCCTGTGAAAGGTCTCTTGGTCATTTTACCTTCTAGACAAGATTCATAAACAAGAAGATTTCCAACTTTTAGCTCTCTCAAAGAAGATGGTTTGTTAACCTGTTTAACCTATCTAGATTAATATGTCACAACCTAAGATATCATAAATATATGTTATCATCATGAGAAACTCTTTGTCGTTTATTATTTTTAGATTTTTCAACTTTAAATAATACATAATTATTTAACGCACGCTCAGTCAGTTTAAGCATATGCAGTTCGTTTATAATTTTAGCATGGCAAATACCGAATCCATTCTTAGAAATAATAAGCTCTTTATTAATGAAAGAAACTTCGAATAATTGTTAATGCAAAAATGAAAGAGAAATCAAATTCCTCAAAAAACCATTAATATAATAAACATCATTCAAAACTAAGTAATTATATAACCAAAAAGTAAACAGATTATCCCTAATATTTAAGCTGACACAAGCGCACCACTGCCAACTCTCAAAATGACCTCGCCATCAGCCAACTCCCTTGACAAATCATGCATCTGCAAAGAAGAACATGCATGGTTAGTGGCTCCTGAATCAAGTATCTAGAATGACAAATCGTATCCACCAAACAAACTTCAAGTACAAATAAATCATATTTACTTTTCTTTTTCAGCTCAGAGAGATACTTGTTACAGTTTCTCTTCCAATGAACTACAACCTCATAGTGGAGACACTTTCCTTTAGGCTTGCTGTCTTTCTTGTCCTTCTTAGCTTTCGACGATGTCTTGGATTTCTTTACCCTTTTGTTCTTGCTCTTGTCCTTACCATTATTCTTCTTCCTTTTCTTGTTCTTAACAATATTGGAAGAAGGCTTTTACTCGACAACATTTACCTCACCCTATTTGGTCATTCTAAGGTTGAGTGACTCAAAAGAGATCATTCAACAATTGGGTAATGTTGAATTGCAACTTGTTCATAACATAGTTGGTCGTGAACGCAGAAAAATCTGGTGTAAGCGTCCTTACTATGATGATAACTTGAGTTCGCTCATCCATGATCACCCCATGTACTTCTATCTCGTGCATTATGTTGATCATGTTCAAAACATGTTCTCGAATAGAAGAACCCTTCCTCATCTTAGTTGTCATATAGCTCCTAGTGGCCTCATGATGACTTTGATCAGACTGCTGCCCAACCATGGCCTGTAAATATTCGATGAACTCATAGGCAATCTCCATGCTTTCATGCTTAGTTCTCAGAACATCATTCATGCACATAAGCTGTAGCATTTCGCCTTATTGTTTGATATGATCCAAGCATCATATTTGACCCTAACATTCTTAGGGGCGTTAGCAGCGGGCTCCTCAAGACATTCGTCAGTAAGAAGGAACTTATGGTTCTCACAACTCAGCATTAAGTTCATATTTGATTTTCAACGTATGAAATTATCACCATTCAATTTCTCAAGAGCGTGTAAAGCAGTAACAGGGTTGCCCATGTTAGACATAATATTGATAACTGAAATTTAAAACATACATGATTCAATATAATTGATAAATGTCTACAATTCAAAAGTAAACGTGATGCATGAATGCAATCATAATAAACACATAAATTTAGCATTTATTAATCATGATAAAATAACCCAACAATTAATGTGCCGCCTTAGGGTCAGTGAGACGTTCTCATCCTTGTTAATTAAAACTTAAAATATCTCATATTTTCTCTTTTAACAATAAGGTATCGTTTGTGCCTTTAGTGTGGTGTGATTATCAAGTTTTAACTAGTTAAAACCTAGCAGTTTATATGCAATTGATTTCATAAAGCAATACATATAAATATATTAGAACAATCCTAATAAATCATGTTTCTACATATGAGATGCATGATTAAATAAAACTGTCTGATTTTCATGTATGGCATGTGATCGACTAATACATGGACATGTTATCAAACATAACAATTAAACAATTATTTAACAATTAAATAAAATAATAATGGACCGAGTGACTATTGGGTACTTCTAAATTACAACCCTTGAAATAAAGAAATAAAATTACTAAGCAGACTACAAGAATACATATTTCTTAAATATTACCTTGTTCTCCTGAAATCCATCTTCATAATCTTCAAGCTTTGAACAAAATCCTTTTTTAATTAGAAAAACTATTTTTCTTAAGTAAAACATTTCCTATAATTATCTCTTTTAATATAGTTGACCTTGACTTTGTCAAATAAATACTTCATTTGATTTGTTCAAACTTGGGTCAAACCTAATCAACCAATTAATTTTTAATTTTCATAAAATCAAAAATAAATAATTAATTTTAAACTTACATTAATTTCAAAATTTAAATGCATAATCAAAAGAGTTTGGGTTTTAATGAAACATTTAGGTGATAGAGTTGGTTGTACGGTTCATAGGAAACAAAAATTTCAAAAAATGTGACAACAGTTGTCACTGACGATAGCACTCTCCGATCGTAACTCATCACCACTGCCGCTCGTCACACTACTAGCAGCCGCCTGCCATGCCGGAAAGTCACTTTTCATCACCATAGTACCGTCGGCACTGTTCACCTCCACTAGAACAGTAAATTTCTGGACTGAATAGTATTTTCATGGGGTGAACAGTGTTTTCACGGATGGACATTGTTTTCGCGTGAACAGTAAATTTCTGTCATTTGTCTCGTGCGTTCTTCATCTTCTCGCGTTTGAAATAATTACAATAGTATTCAAAATAAAATTATAAAAATTTCTACGCCTCAATTCGGCTTACAAAGGATCTAGGAAAAATTAAAACAAAGTCTAACCCAATAATCACCATACAATTAAGGATTCATTATTTTCCATACATTCAAAAAAATATAAACATTCATCATTATACATATCTCATATTATACGAATAATTCAAGAAAACCCACACATTATTTAACATATAAATATATAAAGATCGCTCTGATACCACTTGTTGGTCGTTGCGGCGCGTGCGTGGCGGAAGCGTGGAGGCACATGGCCTTTTGAAAAATTAAACTTTTTTATTAAAAATGAATCATTTAATAAAATAAAACTTATGCAACGCCACGATAACTAAATAAAAACTTTTATTGAAAATTATTTTTCAATCAAGTAGGATTTATTATATATTTAAAAGTTAATCTACAACATACAAGGTTAGGAAGCATATACTTCTTCTAGCCTATATCAAGCGTCCTTGCAAAAACTGATTGATCGTCCATTCCCACGAAATCATTCCAAAGATCAATAGACTCTGAGATCCACACCAAGATATTCTAAATCAATCCTCAACGCACTAGGAAGTGTATGGGCACGTAGAATATTTCAAGAGATTTTTTCTTTCTCTAAATGTTCTCAACTCATGAGATCTAGAGATTTACTAAGGAAATATTTTAGAGATTTGATTAACTTTTAATCACAGAAGAAAATCTTTCTGACACCAATCGTGTTGTCAATTCAACTCTAGATTGACGAATTGATAATCTGATCAACTGATTATCTCATTTTTCTTTCAACAACCCAGGCCAGTAGAATAATATATGTGTATATTCTAGATAATGTCGTGTTATAATTTTAGGGATAAACTGAAGTAATATTTAATTGTAAAATTACCAATTACAGTGGGACTCACTACAATTATGCACCACTGCAGTGTCATGTGACACTATAGTGCACACTCACTATTGTAATGTCGCGTGGTACCACAGTAGTCCATGTCAATTTTTGATACCCTTTCAGTGGTTGACACGTGCCAACTACTGTGAATTAAATATTTATTGCAATCTATAATTATCTAGTTATCAGTTCATTCAAAATTAACATATTTGATTATCCCTATCAACTAATTTATATGTTATTTCACAAATAACAGATTTAGTTTATTTAAATTATTATCTAATTATAATTTAATTAGCTTAATTAATTAATCACACATAATTATCTCATATTTATGTACTTGCCCAAGAATAAAATTTTTGTTTGCAAGTCAGTCCTTTTCTCATGTCCTGAAATATTCACACCCTAAACAGCGTAGTATAGAGGTGACTTGGGGACAATGGACCTATAATCCTAAGCTTCAATAAACCAGATTATTAATTAAATTCTTTAATTAAATAATCTTATTTATTAATTCTACTACTCCACTATAAATATGGAATTGCACTCTTAGAGATTATAAAACGTATTTACAGAGTATTCTCATGTAGTCCACTGACATAATCATTTCATGTAGTTCTATCCTCTAATTATTGGTTCGTAAATTAGAACTGGTCAAAATGATTACGTACCATTTTGATCCACTAGTGAATGGCTAATTTATAATCTTATTAAAAATGTGAGCTCAATAACCATTCAGTTCTAGAATTAACACTTAAAATAACCAATATACGATCTCTTAGGAAATCTTAGATTCTAAATCTTGTAAGATCATGTCTACAGCCATCCACATCACCGAATCTCTAAAATAAAAGTCACTAACATGATAAACAAACATACATTAATGAGTGAATCAAAAGATCAAGTAGATACGGAGCGGCGATTGAAAAAAATCAATTTTGAAAAAAATCAATTTTGAAAAAATCACCTCCGAAGAAAAAAACTTCAGAGTCGCTACCAATCATTTTAAGGTGTGATTGGTCACCCAATTTTAAAATAAAAAATTTGGTCTACAAAAACTCAAAATTGGTTCGAGAGTCTTTATGTGTGGGAAATGTATTAGCACCCCACAACACCCATTATTGAAATGGTTACCCAAATTTAATCAAATGCTATCCAAATTATATTTTGAAACAAGATTAAAGAAATTCATTTTTGAATATCTCATTTGGTACATTTTACATCATAAAATGAACAAAATAAATTACTTTTAATAGGTGGCACAAAAACCAATGCAAAATTTTATATATATATATATATATTTTAAAACAAAGCATAATTGGAGTTACTTTGGGCATTCTAAAAATAACTCCTCACCTCGCTAGTTCGAGAAATTTGGTTTTCTAAAAATTCCAAAGTCCGTCATCGGATTCATTTTTTAGTGAAAATGAAATAATAAAATTAACAAAATTTAAATCTAATTGTTATGATTTTAATTTATGAACCCTAATTTTGATAATAAAAAAAATGAAACAATAATAACATTACAATCATGACAATATGATAATAATACATAAATAAATAAGAAGAGATAACAACTATAAAGAACAAGAAATAATAACGGAAAGAAATGTTAGATATGATAAAAATGAATGATAAATTTAAAAAGAATATATATGNACGGAGGGTGATTTCTCCCTCCGTTTTTTTTAATTTCATTTTTTTAAAGAATATATATAATTATTTGATAACTTAATTAATAATAAGTCATTTATGTGTAAATAAAATAATCTATGAAAAATGTTTAATTTTATACATAATTGACATAAGCATACTATTTTTTACTACATAGTCTACTAATTACTAGTTTTTCTTTCTTCCCTCATTACTAATCAAATATTAAAGAAATGATCATGGATGGTAACCAGTTCAAACAAGTGTCACTAAAGAAAAATCAATAAAACTTTCAAAATAAAATATTTTTTGTTTGGGATGTAAATATTCCCTTTATATTTTGGACTACTTAGTTCAATAATTATTATTTTTTCTTTCTTCCTTCATTTCTAGGAATGATCATAGATGGTAACTAGTTCAAACAAGTGTCACAAAAATCAAAGAAAATTTTAAAAAAAAATGGGAGAAAAAACTTGTAAGAACATAAAAAATTTTAAAGCTTAAATATTTGCATAATCTTGTATAGAGGTTTTACTCTCTATTTTATGCATTTTTATGTATGAGAAATAATCATAAAAGATCTTTTCATCAAATGTACACTTTCAACCCATTAAAGGGTTTATTCACATTGAGTTAAATTTACACTCCTCAAAAGCTTTATCCTCATCCACATTGATTGAGTTGATGACAATGACATCTCATTATCAAACTTGTAGAAAAATCAACAATGCATGAAAATAAAACTTAAGATTAAGAGTAGGAGAAATAATAAAGAATGAACAAACAACTTATGTGCAGAAAAGGAAACGAAAAATATCAATTACATGAGTATCAAGAAGAGAGATGATGAAGAATAATGAAAAAATATATTGTAAGTTAAAGAGCAAGAAATTTAAACTAGCTTAAGAAAAGAATAGGAGAAGATTAAAGATGAATAGAAATAAAGACACTATTTCTCTCTCTTTTAAAAAGACTTTCGTATTTTCTCTAGACTTCTCTTTCTCCCTATCCAATCCCCTATCTTTCTCCCTCTCCAATCCTCTTTTTCAAGTGAAGACCTCCCCTCTATTTATAAGAAAACTTAGGGCTTCACTTTTTATTATTAGTCATTTTGCACTTTTTATTTTTTTAGTCCTTGGACAATTCTTTTCTCATTTTTAGTCTATGACCTATTTTTCAAATCATATACATAATCTTATACTAGCATATGGACTCAAAAAAATTGTGTATTTTCAAAGTATTAGGCCGGACAAAATACGGTATCTACAACTGCCCCCCTTCGTTCACACTTCTAAAATTAGAAGGTGTACAAATGTGTAGATTAGTATTTTGATTGGTATGAGAAAAGTTTATATGGATCAGGGAAATAGAAACCTCGAATGATTCAGGCTCTATTAAATGACAGAAATGTGAAATGGACCTGGATAGACACAGGCTTCTACCTCGACTTGATTCGGGTTCGATTTGAACCAAAGGTATTTGAAAAGAAATGGACCTGGATAGACACAGTCTTCGACCTCGACTCGATTCGAGTTGGATTTAACCGAGATAATTGAAAGGAAATAGACCTAGACAAACGTAGGCTTCAACCTCAACTCAATGCAGGTTCGATTTAACAGAAAATTTTGAAAGGAAAGTGGACATAATTAGACACAGGCTTCAACCTCGACTCAATTCGGGTTTTATTTAACCGGAGATAATCAAAAGAAAATGGACCTGGTTTGTCACAACCTTCGACCTTGAATCAATTCGAGTTCGATTCAACCAGATATATTTGAAGAGAAATGAACCTGGATAAACACATGCTTCGACCTCGACTCAATTCAGGTTCGATTGAAAAAATGAAGTGTTTGATCTGATTTAGACAAGCTTCATATGGTAGCCAGAGCTAGACTAATGCATGCTCTAAATGTTGAAAAGTCATGTGGATTTCAAAAAATATCCTGAAATGATTCATGCACTTGAATTGCATCAAAACAAATCAATATGATGCATGTCTATGCATTGTAATTTTTGAAAATAATTGCAAAGTAGTGATTTTGAATGCATGCATGCTATGTATGATTGTGAACATTTATAAGAAAATTATTTGATGATTTTTGGACATATTTACAACCTTTTAAAACAATCGATCAATGAAGTTTCGAGCATACTTTCAAGAAAATGATACATCCTTATTTATTGGTTTATGACCCAATATCCGGCTCCATGTTAGTGGTGAATAATTTCTCCATGTTAGTGGTGAATAATCCTCCAATAGTGCTTTAGCTTTTGCCATGTGCATATTGACTTTTCTCATGGTGACTTTTCAAATTTTACCATGCACTCAAACCACCTTTCTTAGTTCCCATTCTTTTCTTCTTCTTTTTTTTCAATTGGCTTTCACCTAACCAAGTTTATGATTCTAAGTTATTTTAAGAGTAATTAATGATATCTTAGAATTAAGAGGAATAAGAAATAATGGAAATAATGAGAAGATGAAGTATATGTATTTGTCAACTGAAAAAAAGGCTCTTTATTGATGATGATCAATGTTTACAAACAAGGATTTGGGAAAATTATGGAATAAGAATTTTTCTAGTATTCGAGACGGCTCTTTTGAAAACATTTTTTTTCCCAACTTCGTTTGTCCCACACTTAGAGCGGTCAAACGAAGTACTTCTTGACTATATCCGTGTTACCTACATGCGGTAAATTATCTCCATCCATGTTTGTTAGAATGAAAGCTCCTCCCGAGAAAGCCTTCTTGACTACGAAATGTCCTTCATAATTTGGGGTTCATTTCCCACGATAATATTTTTGATATGGGAGTATCTTTTTCAACACCAAATCTCCTTCTCGAAAACATCAGGGACGTAACTTGTTGTCATACGCTTGCATCATTTTTATTTGATATAATTCCCTTCTACATAATGCAGTCAATCTTTTTTCCTCGATGAAATTCAATTGCTCATATCGTGTTTGTACCCACTCTGCTTCTTCTATTTTTTCCTCAATTAAGACTCTAAGGGAGGGAATTTCCACCTTAATTGGAAGGACTTCTTCCATGCTATATACCAAAGTGATGGCGATGCCCCAGTTGATGTTCAGACTGATGTGCGGTACCCATGTAATGAAAATGGGAGCATCTTATGCCAATCCTTATAAGCCTTCGTCATCTTCTTTATGATCTTTTATGTTCTTATTGGCTGCTTCTACTGCTCCGTTTATCTTCGGACGATAGGGAGATGAGTTATGATGCTTAATTTTGAACTGCTCACATAATTCTTTCATCATCTTGTTATTTAAATTTTTCTCATTATATGTGATGATCCTTCCATAGGTTCTCCTTCTGACTAATACGTTCTCATCAAGAAAATCAAACTTCATAAGCTCATAATCTTACACTAGTTGATCTGCCAGATAATCAGCAAGTGCACTTCCTTTTATTTACTTTCTCGTGACATAAATAATATCATATTCTGTGAGTAACATTTTTCATTTAACAATTAAGCCAGAAAGTGATGGCTTTTCAAAGATATACTTGATTGGATCCATCTTTAAAATTAACCAAGTAGTGTGGTGTAACATGTATTGTCTAAGCCGATGAGCAACCCAGGCTAATGCACAACATGTTTTCTCCAACATCGAATAATTAGCCTTATAGTTTGTGAACCTTTTGCTTAAATAGTATATTGCTTGTTCTTTCCTTCCAGAGGCATCGTGTTGACCAAGTACGCAATCCATGAATTTTTCTGTTATTGTAAGATACAAAATAAGTGGATGGACTGGGGTTGGAGGAATAAGTGTAGACGGATTTTGCAAGTATTGCTTGATCTTCTCAAAAGCATTTTGGCAATCATCATTCCATCCTTCTGTATCACTTTTACGGAGAAGTTTAAAAATAGGTTCACAAGTTGCAATTAATCTTCCTAAGAAACCTCTAACTTCCTTTTGAGTTTAAGTTTGTGGCATATCAATGATGGCTCGAACCTTGTCAGGGTCAACTTTTATTCTTTCCTTGCTCACGACAAAACAATGTAGTTTCCCTGAAGATGCTACGAATGTACACTTTGTCAGGTTAATCTTTAACTGGAACTTTCTCAACCGTTCAAATAGTTTTCATAGAGTGATAGTGTGATCTTCCCCTTGACGAGATTTGGTGATCATATCATCAACGTACACTTTGATTTATTTATGTATCATATCATGAAACTGTGTTACCATTACTCGTTGGTAAGTCACCCCTGCATTCTTTAGAGCAAATGGCATAACCTTATAACAAAATGTACCCCACAAAGTTATAAAAGTGATATTTTCACGATCTTCAGCAGCCATTTTGATTTAGTTATACCCCAAAAAATCATCCACAAAAGAGAATGTTGAATATCCTGCAGTGCTATCTACTAAGACATCGATATGGGGTCATGGAAAATTATCCTTGGAGCTTGCCCCCGATTTAAGTCTCTATAATCGACGCACATCCTTACATTCCCATTTTTATTTGGCACTGGAACTATATTAGCAACCCATTCAGGGTATTTTGCTACTTCTAGAAAACCTGCATCTACTTACTTTTTAGTTTGTTCTTTGATATGTACCAACATGTAAGGTTTCATTTTCCGTAACTTTTGTCGCACTGGTTTACTTTCAGGCATAAGCGGCAAATGATGAACCGCGATATCAGTGTCTACACCTGGCATATCTTGGTAAGACCATGCAAAGACATCAATGTACTCTTTGAGTAAGTCAATTAATTATCGGCAGCTTTCGCTTGTCATAGAAGTGTCGATTTGGACTTCTTTTGTCTCTCCATCCAATCCTAGATTTATCACCTCCGTTAACTCTTGATAAGGTTCAGTTCTTTCATCATCCTCTTCTACCATTCTTTACATTTCTGGAGATGGTTCAAAATTATCCTCATCACTTTCATCTGACTCTACGCTAAGAATGAGATTGTCAAAGTTATTGCTTATGCTCTTGTTTTCAAAATCACCATTCTCAAACATGAATCAGATTATTGGATGAAAGGAAGGCGAGAAAAGAAAATAAATAATGTATGAGCATGAACATCATTTCATAAATGAAAAAAAAGTAGACATAAAGGAAGAACAAACAGAACTGGAATTGTATTTATCATTAACAAAACAAAACGAGACAAGTTTTTAGACTTTCATTCAAAGATATGACATGAAACAGACAGAAATGTAGGCCCATAACAACGAAATTCCTAAGTCATCAGGCAGAATTATTAGAATTTTGGCATCAACACATTACTCTTGAAAATTCCCAAGAAGCATTGGTAGCTCGGTGACATCCCAATTGTTAAGCTCCTGATCTGAATCGTATCGAGAAATCAAGTTCTATGTACTTGCACTTAATGATTTTTCTAAGATTGTGAAAATTGAAAGCTAGGCGATATCATCTTCACGGTCGTACTTCTCTACTGTAACCGGTTCTTCAAATGAAATTCCTCCACTTCTGAAGGATTAAAAAATATGAGGTATAATTGTCATTTCCATGTCGAATTTCCTATTTTCGAGCCTAGCAATCCTCTTTCTTTCTTCTAAGCTTCCACTTTCCCTCTATCAGCCTTGGTCGATCAATATCCAAGACCAAATCTTTGCTCATTCATGTCCCAATCGATTAACTTATTTATGCATTGACTCGAGTCCATTGTCTGGCTTGTATCCCCCTTTTTTCATCAACTTTGATAGGCTTGACGTTGGAGCGAGTTTCTCACTAGCAACAAATGTGATGTTTGTAATCTCAAATGATCGAAATAAGCACTCTAATGCTTCTTCTGCCTCCTCAACATATGGCATGGCGGCCGGCTTGGATATCATTAAATCTTCTTCCCCATATATACAAATGATTTTATAATCCATTATAAATTTCAGCTTCTGATGTAAGGAAGATGGTACTGCCTTGGCAGAGTGAATGTATGGTCGAGCTAAAAGAAAATTGTATGCTTGATTTATGTCCATCACTTGGAAAATAGTATGGAATAGGCATGGCCAGATTCGAATTTGTATCTCTATGTCTCCGACTACTTCTCTTCGGGTACCGCCGAATGCTCTTTACTCTCATCATGATCGGCCGCATATGTGTCGCATCCACAAGGAGCTTTGCTAGTGTGGATCTTGGCATTAAATTTAGAGACGAGCCATAATCAATCAATACTTTTGCAACAACATAATCCCTATATTTCACAGATATGTGTAGAGCTCTGATGTGTCCAATACCATCAGTAGGGATTTCATCATCTGTGAAAGTGATAAAATTTGGTGCGGTAATATTTACAACAATTCCACTCAATTTATCCACAGTAATGTCATGACAGATGTATGCTTGATTCAAATTCTTCAATAATGCTTGGCAATGTAGTTCAGAATTAAAAAAAAGTGATAGTAAGGATATGTAAGTAGGTAAGCGATTAAGTTGTTCTATCACCTTTTACTCAATTTGCTTGATAAGCTTTAAAAATTCACATAATTTCTCTTTAGACACTGGTTTTTCTCTCCATTTATTGGGTTTATCACTTGGCCGTCATGCATTTCTCCTTGGAACTCAGGACCATTGTCGCTTTCTTTGTATTTACCTTGCCTTTGCCTTTCAAATTCGTTGCTTTTATCCATTTTCAAAACTTCTGGCGTGTAGCATTAGCCACTCATCGTCATCCGACCTACTCCTGAAATATTTATTATGAGGAGATTGAGGTCTAACGGATTTAGTGCTTGAGTTTTGTTGTTACCGCTTATAATAACCTCATATTTGTACGTCCATGGTACTGCTATTGAATCCTTATAAGCAAACACACCTTGTATTTGGATGGTGATGGGAATCGGAGCATAAGACGTAGTGGTGCGAGTTGACTTTTCCTTATAATGTATTGTGAGAGGTTTTGGGATATAGGACGACACTTCAACATTGACTTCAGAAGATTGTATAGTTATCATGAGAACTAAAGAAACATCTTCCTGGTATTCCATTTCTCCTTTATGACTTATTGTAAGTCTGTTTGCATCCAACAATTTTTTCACTTCCATTTTAAAATACGCATATTCCTCAATTGTATGCCTGTCACATTCTCATGAAACAAACAATCAAAGTCATGCATATGCTTCCTAGAAATTCCCCCATCCTTCGAGCGTGTTGGGTAGATGTACCATGCTTTATAAAGAAGATGGAAAAGTATTTCCATTAGCATGCTCACATCTGCCATATCCTTCTTTTCATATGAAAAAGATTCATCAATTGTGTTTACGGCAGGATTCTCATGATTTGGTAGAGGGTCAAAATTGATATCTAGGTTCTCATTAACCTTTTTGAAATTCAACCATCCAACTTTGATCAATGTCTGTACTCTACCTTTTAATGTCGTGCAATTCTCATTCGAAAGTCCCACTGCCCCAGCATGATAATCACAGCGAGCAGTCGGATCATACCACCTTGGGTATGGTGGTTGTAGAGGTTCATAAGAGATTGACACTGATTGATTTTTTCTATATATGACATGGGGATTGGATCATATTGGAACAAACATTGCTTATTTGTATTTCCCCTCAAAATCTGATCACCCTTACCAACATTTTACAGGTGAGTCGGTGGTCTAAAATCGGGTCTCGGGTTGTTTTGAAATGTTGATTGTTGAGAGTAATAATTGTATGGAATTTGTGAGGTATTTGCTACAGATGATGTCACAGATTTGGTTCATTCCCTATACTTTGAAAATCCTGGCCCGAGATTCACAGCTTGTAATGGATACCCAAAATTGATCATATGAACATCTCCTTCTTTTTGCTTCAACGACGGCCCCCTTTTTACGGATGATGCATCTGATACAACTTTTGAAATTCTTCAATTCTTTACCCCATATTCAATTATTTCACCAATCACCATAATGTCAAAGAAGTTGTTTAAAGCGTTTCCTATCATCCTATCATAGAATGGGGATTTTAAGGTGTTGATAAACATTGCAGCCATCTCCTTTTTTGATAAGGCGGGTTGTACCTGAGTAGCTAAGTCTCTCCACCTTTGTGCATATTCTTTAAAGCCTTCAGTAGGTTTTTTCTCCATCCTTTGTAGATCCAGATGATCATGAGCTATGGCTATGTTGTACTTGAATTGTCTTAAGAAAGCATTAGCAAAATCTTTCCACCTTTGAATATGTTGGTTATTCAATTGGATATACCAGTGAGATGTAGGCCCCATCAAGCTATCTTGAAAGAAATGAATCAACAGCATATCATCATTTGCACAAGCAGCCATCTTTCTACAGTACATGATAAGGTGACTTCTCCGGCATGTACTATCATCATATTTTTCAAATTCTGATAGTCTGAATTTGTGTGGGATGGTACATCTGGGACCAAACATAATTGGGTAGCATCAATGGTTCCATACACATCTGACCTTTCAATGGCGTGTAATCTCTCCTCTAGAAAGCCCAACTTATCTTTCGACAGTGGGTATTTGCTTGGTTTGGTAACAGGCCTCTGCATCTTTAAGCCATCGACATCGGGTATGATGATTGGCTCATTAGTAAGTTCACCTTGTGGAATGGAAGCTTGGTTATAACCAAGTGCCATTGTGGATGGGTTGTACTCAATTTTTCCTGTCTGCATCATTTCCTAAACATTTGAAAATGGATAGTGCTGGATATTTACTGGTGGTGAATTATGATGAAAGTGGACAATCTGATGATATTGATAGGTTGGAGTGAACCCAGGTGGGTAAGGTGGAGTATTGTTTGACAGTTGAATTTGTGTTGAATGAGTCCCTTGTAGATTTTCAAGACAAGTTTTTCCCTTACCGGCGGCGAGGAGTTTCAGGACTCTGGTCATTTGCTCTTTTAACTCCTTAATTTCTTCTTTCATTTCCTCTTGTGATTGCTCTCTTTCTTGCTCGTCCATGACCCTAACTTGAGCTCGCACTCGATAGGGATGTCGGAGTTGACAGGCTATCTTGGAAAAGTTTTCTTAAAATAAATAAAAATAAGACAGTAAGATGGTAGATTTTTGTAATGAAGAAAAAGAAATAATAATAACAATAATAATAATAATAAAAGTAAATTTATGCATGAGAAATGATACTGCGCAAAGTGAAAGTCCAAAAGTACTCAATTTTATTCAATTAGTAGAGCCACACACTACATTTGAGTATGTAGAAGTCAACTACACTACTCTGCAATATGAGTTTATACAAAATGACCCAAATCTCTGTTGATTTCTTTCAAAAACATAGACAAGTTCTCCCCATTAGGATGGATGGCAAAACATGTTTTTTCAAAAAACAGGGGTTAGAGAGTTGACAAATAAATGGAGCAATATAATTCTTCAAAATATTATTTCTTGAGGTATAGTCTTGCAAAAAACCCAAAACAAAAACCCCCAAACACCCCCTCCTCCTCGATCCATCCCTTCTCCTCTTCTTTGAAGAGAACCCTACATCTTTGTAATTTCTTCTCTAGATTCCTTCTCT
The DNA here is from genome assembly GCA_003255025.1 of Datisca glomerata. Classification (NCBI taxonomy): domain Eukaryota; kingdom Viridiplantae; phylum Streptophyta; class Magnoliopsida; order Cucurbitales; family Datiscaceae; genus Datisca; species Datisca glomerata. The sequence continues at coordinate 17,369 of QANY01001031.1, forward strand.
GTGATTTCTTTTTTGTTTTGGATGCGATTTTTCTGCTTCTCAGTTCGGGTTTGAACAATTTTGTGATTTTCTATGACTTTTATGCTTCTTTCTTCTATTAATTTTCTGCTTCTCTTCGATTTTTCTGCTGCTTTTGTTACTTACTAGAAAAAGAAAAAGAATCTCTTTACGACGTTGAGAAGAGAATAGTTGGTTTGGTGGACGGACTACATGGAAAATATGAGATCTAGGCAAGCTAGTCGCGACATGTTCTCCCCTTACCCTTGAACGATGAAGAACTACTTATCTTCTCTTAGATAGCGGTCGATCAATTTGCATCTATGGTCAATCAATAGGTCAGCGGATCTATTCTTCTATACGATAAATCGCCATCTCGTAGCACCACCACGCTCCGATTCTCATGATTCGACTTTGAGTATGATGAATGAGTAGAAAGATCTTTATAGAAGTCCCTATCCTATCCAATCAAAGAGTATCTAAAAAATAGAGAATTATATAATATATATNATATTTATATTTAGATAAGGGGTAGAACAATTATGCTTTTCTGTGATTTTTCTGCTTCTTCCTTCTCTACGATTTTTCTTCTTTCTTCTCAATCCAGGTTATCTCAAATTTTCTGCTGCTTTTCTGCGATTTTTCTACTTCTTCCTTCTCTGCGATTTTTGTTCTTTCTTCCCAGTCCAGGTTATTTCAATTTTCTGGTTATTTGGTCTCTGTAATTTGGTTTCATGTAATTCTTACGTAATATTTCGAAAAAAAAATCCAAAAAAGCAAAGAAACAACAACTAACGTCCAACATTACAAGATCTATGCACATCTATCATACCAGTAAGAAATTGGTTCAGACAATAATATATAACGAATGTATACCCGTAAGAAACGTTGGATATGAGAAGAAATTAGTCTAAATGAGAAGCAATCTTCCTCTTCTTCACCGAGATTTGCATTCGAAGAAGAGGGGATAGGGTTTTCTCCTTCTTCAAAGAGGAGAAAGGATGGATTGACGAGGAGATGGGGGAATTGGGAGTTTTTGTTTTTTAGTAGTGTTGGTAATGAGAGTTAATTATTCAAGATTTAATAAAATGGTGTCGTTTTAGTTATTCAAAATGATGTTGTTTTAACAAAAATTAATAGATATTTAAAGAATGATTTTAATTGTGAGTTCTAATTAGTTTAAAGTTTAAATTAAAATATTTTATAATTTAAGATTTAAAATATCTATTACAAATAATTTGACACACAAAAGTATAATTTTTCTTAAATATTAAATACTAAGTGCTCTCAATAAATCAAATCACAGAGCTTCCAAAAAATATTTATTTTCTTGAAATTGTTAACTATTGTGATCATTCACGTTTTTTAATTTCTTCTAGCTGTGTTGTAATTATAAACCAATCACTTAATAATGCAAGTGTATCTCTTTGTTGTTGTTTTTTCAAAAACACGTTATATCATTATGACTTATGAAAGATAGTTAATTACAATTATTCAGACTCGTTATCTTTTATTATTTAGTAGGGGTTAATATATTATTCTAAAATATTAATGGAATTCGTAATATTATAGACCTATATTAATTACAAGNATATATATATATTATTTGTATCTATTGCAGGCAACATCTACCATATATATAAATTCAATTCTTAGTTAAAAATATGAGTTAGTGAATGGTATGATAAAACTCTCACACTCAAACTATAAAATTATACGTTCGAGTTATAATATCTTCATTTCACATAAGACTTATCACAATTAATATGATTATTACTACATAAAATAAAATAACATATGTGATTACAACTAAAATCCAAGTAAAACATTTATATATTTCTTCCCAAAAACACTACTAGTTTCCAACTAAAATTGCATTAATTCTGAGGTCAAACTCACAATTGTGTACTATATTAGCAAATTACTCCCAAGAAAATAAGAACACTTGTATTTTAATGACTTGGAAGGAAGGCCACCCTAGACATGGCAAATGTAGGTAGCTTATACATTAACTGCCTCTATTGATGACATAAATAGCCCCAACAAAGACAAGAAAATGAAGAAATTGATCAATTTAGACAATGTGGTAACAAGTGTTTTTAATTCATTGGTTTAAATTTACACATCACACATGTTCTTATATATGACTTGGCGAAAGCTGTGTTGGGGAATTGATGCAACCAGACTATAGTCAGGCTTTTTTGCAGCCTTTTCCTTTTATATTCACCCTCATTGGTTGGAATTTGATTAGGGTATATATAATCAAGTTTTCCAATATCATACTCAAACAAATACCTAAAAACCGAAATTGTGAGAACAGTAGCTCCATTTTTGTTGTAATGGGAGCGCTAAACAACCGCCAAAATAATATTTTTAACATGATTTGACAAATCCATTCACCTCCATGTCTATTAATTCATATCTCATTTTTATTGTAATATTAAATACGTACTCGATCACATAACTCAAACCTCATTTCACACAATACTATACTCAAAATATAAAATTGTACCTCGTGACATAGTACTCTTACACTTGATGAATGCCACCACAAGCCTTTGCTAACAAAAATTAGTTTAGATAAACATTATCATTTCTGGATCGAGTTAGAATCAACCCACTAATTAGTTTAAAATTTGTCTTCAACATGTGTATCGTCTTCTAACTAAAGCTCTTAACTTCATGAGTATCTCCTCCTTAAATAAAGTCCCGAAAGAAAATGTTGCGTGGATTCTATTATGTAGGTAGTGTCACAAGTAATTATGTGTTAAGAAATATATTAAACAAGGAAGATGTGGAATTTAGATTCTTTTACTATTTGACCGACAAAACCAACTTAACCAAATTAAACAATATCCCGACGAGTTAAAAGTTGTGTTGTGATTAGCCAAGTCAAAAGGTTAATGATTTCGCAATTGATTGACATTTCTTAATTGATTTCATGATCAATGGCGGGTACAAGAAAAATAACTTAATTGCTTGTCGCAACATGTATAACTTCGAACTCCTCTCAACATAAGATAACAATCAAAGCCATTATCTCACATGAACGGACAGGATTTTGCAACTATGATCATTCTGCATGTTATTGTAACTGCAAATTTTTTAATAAAGGTTTAAAGTCATTGTGCGGGGGTAAGGGAGTGTGATCTTGACGTGGTTATAATTATAGTAGCGATCTAGTCTTATCAAACAACAAATACAGCGCAGAATTTGGAGATTAAGATCTTGAGAATGAAGGACGAACATTTTGAGCAAACCTGAGCAAGGTGACAAAGTGCTCGCAGGATAAGTAATTTAAAGAGAATTCTCTAAGTCTAAATGAGTTAGTATCCAAAATCCCATATGTCCTAAACAATGAGGGGGAAGACCTCTATTTACGGAGAGCTTCCAAGCAGTGGACCCTGTAAAATCCCACCTCAACAAACCTTGCTCAGGTGGCAACGTCTAGTTTGTGCTCATCATAGCCATAACCGCTCTGCACAGGGTGTCTACGAGAAGATTCTCGTGTGTATTACCTATCACTTTGTGCCATTTGTCACGTGCAGTGACCATGAATCTGGCGGAAAGAACATCAAGAACGCGTCATATCGATGAGATTGATATGCAATTTTCGTCCAAGAACCCCCCAAAGAGTGACCTAACAATTAGGTTCTTTGAAGATAACAATGTTGAAATTATGTCCATAAAGTAGAGTATAATAACTATTTATGAGTATTTAGTTATTTCTCATACATTTTGTATTACTGAATTTAATGAATGAATGAAACTTTTTCTATTAATTAAAATATGTTTATAATTTACTCAAATCATGGAACTATCATCAACGTAAGAAGAGTAGAGACTGAGGGATTTTCCAGACAAACTATTCTAAAATAGTTCAGAACGTTATCCGTAGTCTTAGGGGTATCGAGTCAAATTATGACTATTAGGTTGAACCAAAAAATGTCAGTCTTGGGGTATAGGAGTGGAGACCCTAACGGTTGACCTAGACATGTTAGAACATGTTGAATATGCCAGTAACAAATTAGTTTGGATTAAAGCATTTTATCTAGCTCTAAATCTAATTGTTACACCTTAAGGGTATTGTCATAATTACTTTAATCCTGACTTGAATAAGAAACTTGACCTAGTTTGTTACGATCTTTGATACGCCAAAGATCTGAGTTCGAATTACCGGACAATATCTCAGTTGTTGGGATCATGATTTCACTATGTTGGAGTTGCGTGATTCACATATATGAAAATTCGTGGTTAAATTACAATATGCAACAATATCACATTTTACTTTATTGATGGGTGTGTGAATAACTTAATTAGTTACGCGATGAAATCAATCATTAGATAAGAATGGAGAATTGTACGAGACAATTCACTATAATGTCTTTCTTATTCACAGTCAATAAATGAGTAAATGAAATAAGAATAAGAGAGGTAAAATAGTAAGTTTATATCTCACTCTTGTTATTGATATTCAAGAAGGTTAATATGTTAAAATATTATGTGAAACGTGAAATAAAAGTGTTTATTTACACCAAAAGAAAATGTAGCGCGCATGGATCGATAGTTGATTCAGAATCTGACCTATAATGGAGTCGTACGATATTAGAATTAAATAGGCCGGGAATATATGGAGATAAATTCGCCGACTATTTGAATCATATAGCTTTATTCATGTGGGTACATTCGGTCTCAAGAGTAACTCATAAGGACAAGAATGAAAAACAACACAAGTTGGACAAAAAATGTGTGTTTGACCAATGTATATTTCATGAACCCATATGTAATAGGTGTTGTCACTTAATTAGTGACAACCAAGTAATTAATGTTTAAATTGATTAATTGGTTATTTTTAAATTATTAGATAATAAGTAAATAAAAGAAAGAAATAAATTAATTGATGGAGATCAATTCAACTTATCAATTTGGATTGGTGAATTTAGACACAACACTCTAGGGAGATATGTAATTTTCGACAATAGTAAAGATTAGGAGATGAAATTTTGGTAATTTAAGATTTAGGGGTATATGTGTAAATTTTATAATTATTTTATAAGGGATGACAAAAGGGTTGCATCTCTAACCCTAATACAGTGTGTGATTACATAGAGCATAAAATAGTTTCTCTCCCTCCCCTACTTGCCACCGAAATCTATAGAGGAGAATGAAAAATTTGATTTTTTTTCTCCAGTTGTTTTGAGAGCCCACACTCAATTCCTAATCAACATCTAATTGAGTATAGTTCTGAATCCTACAAGTGGTTGTTATTGTGAAAATGGATTCGAGTTCTACAAAGAATAAAGAACGTGAGATGACTAATAGATTTCCACCAAATCATAATTTCTCTAATACAATAAAGGTATAAAATTGTTTCTACCTCTTTTGAATACGTTTAACTTTGTATGCATAATTGGATATATGATTTTAATTTTTAAATTTGATTAAATTGGTTGATGTAAAAATCTTTGATATTCCTCCCAGAAATCATTCGTGGTTCAATGATTTTTTCTCAAATTTTAAAACTCAATCCAACAAACATATCACGGACCTCAAAGTGGAAATATTGGTGAAGGATTGTTATTTCCAATAAAGCATAGCCTCGTTCCAATCATACAAGACCACATTCTCAGAATATTCTTAGGTAAGGGACCTACTTAAGTTTTTATCACTTGACTTAGTGGTTATAAAAGTATAAGCAAATACATCAAAGAACAAGATACGATCATGTAAGTTGTTCTATGACGTGAATCATGTAGGCATATAAAAGAGTCAATTATAAATCTTGGCAGCAATTCATAGGAGTGACATCCATTATGGTAAGCCAACATAGTAGGTCAACCATCATGTACATTTAGCCCTATATACAAGTTTGATGTGGAATAAACAATGTGTACACAAATTTTGTCGTAAACCCTTGAACTATTTAATTCAATAACGAAGCTTGCACAGGCGGTAATTTTTCAAATTTTTCCCCTAGTTATAACTTGTAATGATCCAAGCAACCATCTTGTAATTTCCACTACACATTACAATCAAGCCCTCATTTAGGTGTATGTGCATCAAAAACATTTCTTGCATTATTCAAATCGACATATGTGTATCATGTTAAATTGTAAAACTTCTCAAATCAAGTAGGAACATAGCATGACTCTATAACGTAAGGATACAATATGAGTGTCGTATATAGAGTTACAGTGTGACTGCATAGCGTAGGGTCTGCGCAGTGTAGATATTGTTGGAATTATGTCCATAAAGTAGGTTATCATAACTATTTATGAGTATTTAGTTATTTCTCAGATATTTTGTATTACTAAATTTAATGAATAAATAAAAGTGTTTCTATTACTCAAGCTCTGGAACTATTGTCAACGTAAAAAGAGCAAAGACTAAGGGATCTTCTAAACAAACTCTTCTGAAATAGTTCAGAATGTTATTCGCAGTCTTAGGATCGACTGGGAAATCGAGTCTGATTACGACTGTTAGTTTGAACTAAAGGATGCCGGTCTTGGGGCATGATAGTGGAGACTCTAACGGTTGACCTAGACATGTTGTGGAACATGTTGAATAGACCAGTAACCAATTAGTTTAGATAAAAGTCGTTTATCTAGCTCTGGATATAATTATTACACCTATAAGGGTATTTTCATAATTACTTTAATTCTGAGTGGTTACGAAACTTGACTTAGTAAATTACAATCTTTGATATGCCAAAGGAGTGGGTTCGAATTGTTGAGCAATACCTCTACTGTTAGGATCGTGATTCAACTATAATGGAGTTGTATGATTCACAGATATAGAAATTTGTGATGAGATTACAAATGTAACAATATCACCTTATGCTTTATTGATGGGTGTGTGAATAAATTAACTTGGCCAAGTATTCGATAAAATGAATCATTGAATAAGACATGGTGAAATGGACGAGACAATTTACTGTTATGCATTTCTTAAAGGAGTTAAGGAGATAATAACTAGAGGGGTAAAATGATAATTTTAAATCCTGCTCTTGTTACCGATATTCATGAAGGGTAAAATGTTAAAATATTCTGTGGACCGTGAAATAAAAATGTTTATTTGCACCAACGGAAAATATAGTGGAGTTGTAAGATGTCAAGAATTTATGGAGATAAATTCAGCATGTATTTGAGTCATATAGCTTTATTTATGTTGGTCAATTCGGTCTCAGGAGTAGGTCACAAGGACAGGAATGAAAAATAACATCAGTTGGACCAAAACATGTTTTGGACCAAGGTATATTTCCCGAACCCAAATGTAAAAGGTGTCGTCACTTAATTAGTGAAGAGTAAGTAATTAATGTTCAAATTAATTAACTGGTAATTTTTTAATTATTATATAATTAGTAAATAAAATATATTAATTAATTAATTGATGGAGATCAATTAATTTTATCAATTTAGATTGAAATTTGGACACAACGTTGACTCTAGGGAGATATGCAATTTTTCAGCAATAACAAACATTAGGGGTTGAATTTTTGGTAATTTAACATATAGGGGAATATGTGAAAATTTCGTAATTAATATATAAGGGATGACAATAGGATTACATCCTTAACCCTAACACAGTGTGTGATTACACAGAGCAGAAAATAGTTTCTCTTACTCCTCTTGCTTGCCGCCAAAATTCGTGGAGGAGAAAGGAAAAATTTGATTTTTCTTCTCCAATTGTTTTGAGTGCCACACTCAATTCATGATCAACATCCGATTGAGATATACTCTTGAATTCTATAAGTGGTTGTTGGTGTGAATACTGATTCGACTTCTACAAAGTCATCATGGAGGCAAGTAAGGTAGAGGTGACCCTCTTCAATACATACACATCATGACAATACTCCATATGAACCTCTGAAGAACAAAACCCTATTCAATGTCATAAAATTCTTCAACTCCTTGTTTGGGAATTCCTGCCCCTTTAGACAATTGTTTCTGAGCATCACATATTCCATCTTACGATGGTGGTTAAACACTTCCTTCGAAGAAAACAGTCATAGACTTGATCACTATCTCAATGCTTTGAATTGGATCAGTGATAGGGATATTGGAGATAAGTCTGTCTAAGGCATCATCATGGTAGTTATTAGATCTCAAAGTGTGTTCAAATGCCTCAACCATTTGACTTCATGATGGTATTGGCATCCTTTTATTTTGCAGAGCATAACCCTAGTATGAGGGCTTCATACTCCATTTCATTGTTTGTATACGGGAGCATTAACTTGTACGTCATTGAAAACATGTTACCAAAAGGGTCCTTTAGAACAAGCCATACTACACTGCTAAAATGCACGGATGATTCATCAAAGGCAAGATCCCATGGGCATATGCACAAAGATCAACCTCTTGTAATTCTCTTGGCATAATATCATTGATAATTTTATGGCTTGCCACTTTGAAATTGAGCCAAAAAATCATCCAACTCTTGGCTCTTTTGTGCCTTCAGGGTTATAGAAATTATGTCAAATACTCTCAATAGGATGGTTAACTGAGTATGTCTCCCATTAAACATAGGCAAGAAAACAAATAGGATTAGACTTTGTCATCAAATGAACTTTTTTACTTAGTGTGTAATAGCAGAACTTTTGTATAGCAAATATCAACATTGGACAATGAGTTTCATAGGGGCGAATATCTAAGCTCGGCACCACGTAAAATCCTACTTAAGTAATATATCAAGTCTTGAGCCAACAAATCCCCCAACAGAGATAGCAGTTGAAGTAATATAAAGCAACAAAGGCAAATCCTTACATGGTTGCACCACAGTAGCATTACACTAAAAGTATATCTTTGATGGAATCATATCTACTCTGGAATCATATCAAGAGTGATTGTAAATCAGTAACAGACTCAGCAAAGGCAGGCATGATATGATGAACATATGTAATATATCAAGACACACCAAAGGCACACTTAAGTGGGTTCCTTTTCAACTTGTAAGATTCGCATCTTTCAAAAAATATGTCCAAGATGCTTTAAATTTAACTCTTCTTTCATAGTCTTTACTATTAGACCATCCATATAATCTTCAACATAATTGTGAGTCATGTCATGGAAAATATCCATCACAACCCGTCGGTAAGTGGTCATTGCATTCTTCAGCCAAACGACATTTCAACATTGTATAAGTTCCCAATGGTGTTCTGAATGTAGATTTCTTAGCGTCACCTACTATTGATTTGATTGTACCCGCTAAATCTATCCATGAAATAAAACAACTCATGTTCATTGTAGAATCTACCAAAACATCAACATTATGCAAAAGGAAGTCATCATTTTGGGCATACTTTATTGAGATCTCTAAAATCAACACATTAGATCTAGCCATTCATTTTTGTTACAAGAAAAAAGTTGCTAACATGCATATGCTTAATGGGTATATCACATTAGTTTCTTGATCTCTCAATTGATCTAAAGTTAAATGTCATGCCAAAAAGTTTATAGGGGTTGCTTATCTAGCGTGTGATTCTCAGAAACCCCCAATCTATGTATCCTAAAAAAATAGGATCCAACATAATCATTTCAACGTAAGAAACCCCCAATCTATGTGTCACCAAGTACATCTTCAAACTCTCTTAAAAATTCTAGAAAGTCTTCCTTTGTTGGTTTGTTAAACTATTGGCCAAAAAATTTCCTTGTTGACAGCTTCACCTCCAAGGTGAACCTCTTCTAATTCCTCGTGATGACGATGGATCCTTAACTGAGATTCCTCTGGTAGCTCACAACTCATCATGCATACCTGATTGTCATACCTTGTAATTTCACAAATGTATCTTCTATTATGTAGTCCTCTTCTTCTGTTCTACCATTAGAGGGATCAATGGCAACTTATCCTCGTGCTCCATCATATGTAATGCACTCTTTCCATTTGGTAATGTAACATAAGCAACCAGCTCTATCCCCTCTTTTATAGCTACCTTATATTTACTCTTTTGCCACCTCAAAAAAGGGATTGTCATGATTTTCCTTGGCACTATTGTTCATGCTACCACTGGATTATCAAATAATACTACCGCATCAAGGTGTGCTTCTATTTCATTAAATGGCACTTTGTTAGATGCCACAATAATAACTTTTCTTCCCACCATGCCTTCAAGCATTGGTACAATGTCAAAGGGAAACACTCATGATCATCAGTCCATGATCATCCCAAGAGTACTTGGTATATAGCTTCAGGTTCAATTACATGGAAATAATTAGTGGTCCTTATTGGTCCCACTTGAAGTTCCACATTGATATATCCCAGCATCTTTGTCACAACTGATGAGAAACATGTTATCATGATGGAATGTTGCACAAACCTTCTCTCAAGAATTACTACCAGTGGTGATTGACATGACATTAATTCCAAATCTGCTACATATTGCATAATCTTCACAACGACTTTGACGTAGGCCAGTTATTCCCAATTCTTTTACAAGACGGCTAGGTAAAGTTTATCACATTTTTTCTCATTTTGCCTTAGCTTTTCCAAGTGGAAGTTGTGCAAAGTAACAACGATCCTCATTCTGGTTTGTTCAAAAACTTCTACCAATGTTGGAGTCATATGTAGCCTTGTTATGCCATTTGATCAAAAGTGTCAAAGAAATTCTTGTAAGTCCCCGTTTCATGAAGGCTTCTATGAATTTAGCATTTCCTCTAGATGGGTCTTCCTCATTGTCATCTTCTTATGCACCATAAAATTGGAATTGGCACGCCACCATACGCACTAACCAAGTTCACATTTACATGTTAGGGAAAAGGTTGTTCCTCAACATAAGTTATATCCTCCATTATGATTTTCATTTCTTCAATTCGTTAGAGATCCTTCTAAAAGTCTTGTTGTACTTGGTCGTGATTCAGGATATGGTGGAAGTGACAATAATTGGAAAATTTTATGTCCTCCCTCGTAGGAAGTGTATGATCTCAGGGACTCCTAATTACTTTATCCTCAACCCAGACATCAAGTAATGCTTCCACCTTATCAATTGAACCAGGGAAAAGTGGCAAAAAATCTCTATTATCTCAATTCCTTTTGAATCATTTCCCACGCGTATGTGCCATGACAACCTATGATGTGTAGTGTGATGAAGGCTTCTAAGAGCGATCATTGCGCTCGTTTCACTTTGGTTGTTTGCGTCTAGGCACGGAGGTACGTGCAAGGTTATAAGGATCATGATCTTACCCAGGATCGGTAGAAGGGTATAGGATCGAGGATCTTAAGATCTCACCAATTCTTAATAATTTATTAGTAAAAAGTAGATCTATGGTAATCATACTTCAATGTATTAAAGAAAATGATTACATAACACCAAGTCATCTACCTATTAAATAAAAATAACACCAAGTCTTCTAAAACAACATAATATTAGGTAGAGTTCTCATACTTCTAAGTTTTGAAGAAAGAAATTTCATATAAAAAAGTTCAAGACAAGTATACTTAGTAAACTTCACCTAATTGTTGTTTCAAACTATTAAAGATAAATAAATAAACATATAAAGATAACTATTCATTAAATATGTTAAGATCGTTATTATAATACATTAGGTTTGACTTTTGAGAGTGTTTGATTTATAAGTTAAAATTTAATAAGTCTGTAACAATATCAAAATTAATGTCTAAATATAATAAAATAGTGGTTTTGGAATTCGTTCAAATTTTGATAACTTTAAGAGGTGTAAGTCATAAAATAGATAAATTGAAATGTCATAAAATAGTCAAACGTTTAATTAAATATAAAAGATGTTCATTTTTGTTACATAAGCATAGTTGGTTCAATAGTTAAATGGTCATAGGTAAACCTTTGGTGCAAGGGTTCAAATCTCACCATCAACACCTTTATAATTATTTTGTAAATAAAGCAAAAAGTAGAATCAGTGGGATCGTACGATCCTATGCGATCCTACAATCCGGATCATGATCTTGACACGATCCCACTAAAATACAACTATAGTATGTGATCCAGATCGCTGGCCCCCTGGAGGATCGTAGGATCGTACGATCGTACAATCTAGATTCGATCCTGACCACCTTGGGTACATGTATGATTTTCATCCACTTGAAGGCGTGCAATGATATTTTCGTCGCACATGTTCACTAACCCCTCCTCCTTGTAATCTTCCATACAACCCATGGATTTATCCTTGAACGAATATATGTAGGCTAATAGTTCCCCATTCGATCATTGTGATTCTCTTTCCAAGTCTAGGATGGTCGTTCTTTATTTTGACACAAAGAAACTTGGTGTAGAAGATGGAAGCCATTTGTGCCATGTTAGAACTGGTCCCGGTGCTAAATTGGCATACCATGTGTAGGCTCGTTCACTGAGGACTAAGAAAATTTCCTCAAATGCATAGAGTTGTCACTGCCATGTGGCCCTAGATCATGAAGTGCACTATATGTTCTTTTGCACTGCTAGTCTTCCCATCGTACTTAGCCATAAGTTCTTTATGAAAAAATCCATAATTTATTTGTCAATGCACGTGAACTGATGCCTTGATCTACTGCCAAAATCTTAAGGAATTGCTGACCACCTTGTGTCTCCATCATGATCAACGTCGCCGTGTTCAGTGTGTGCCGCCATGTGAGATATGTATCCGCACCTTACAATCTTGCTTGTTATCTCTTAGACCGCCAATCGTCAATGAGTGTGTGGGCACTCAAGAAAATACTCTCTTTTCTTCTTTCAAATTTTCGACTAAAGAAATAAAGTGTTATCTCCGATTTTCTCTTCTCTCAACTAATGATGCCAAAAGGCTTAAGGCTTAATCTGAGAATAAGACTATTATTTATAGTAATGTCTAATGGTTAGGATTGAGATCAACTTTATCCTATAGTCCTCTTTAATTAAAATTAATTAAATTAATTTTCAATAATAATTCTCATTACTTAAAATAGGATCCATTGGTTGACTGCTAGATATCTAATATTGTGATTACTAATTACCGATCATGATAAGACTTATAATCCCTAAGCTAGCTCGGTGACCCTAAGGATAGAAATACTCATAGCTAAATAATTATTGAACTCTACCGATCAAACACATGACCATATTTAGTAATCATTAATAACGATTAATCCAACTATAAAATTGTAAATGAACCCAAATCATATTTTGTATTACTCGATATAATTATCTTCTACCAATTTTCCATTATGGGTTGCCCCTTCATAATTAGCAACGTGTATAAAGTGTTTTCTAGCTAATATATACACATTTTCTTCCTTGACTTATAAAACTCATTTTGTTGATCAACTATGATAATTTTTATACTTGATGTCTCAAGTAAAATTATCAAATCTCTGATTTAACCATTAGAAATATTAAGTAATTAGATTGCTATGATGAAATAAATGGATTATGTTAAGGGATAGTATGTCACTTACTTGACAGTGTCTATGAACTCTATTATTGTGAGATATATGCATCCTTACTATCTTACAAGTCAGTCATCCAAATTACAGATATATTAACTCACGAAATCTCAACCATTGTAGATCAAAATAGCTGAGTTATTAAATATGAGTTCAAAACTCTCTCAAGATTAAGAGCACCATAATATACTAGTAATGAGTTATGTATTTTTTTTAAATTATAGTTTTGATAAATCAAACTCATTAGTCCTTCCAATGTATTCTAAATGCATTAACATATTAACCAGGTACCCCACCTAGTGGTCAAGGTAAGTCAATCTACATGATAGATTTAATGTACTGCACTATTTCTTTGTAAAGTATTCAACTTCACTAGACTGTCAAAATAAGAATTTGTAAATCATAAAGAACTTATGGTTAAGTACCTTGTTCCTATAAGTTAAACATCATAGAACTCATGAACCAAGTAATATTATGATTGTACACATTTTACAAGAATGTATTACATGTAATATAAGAAGAAATATTTTATTACTATTCAGAATAAATGTTTCGATAAAATTATAGAATTTTAGTGCTTTAAGGGTATATGTTTCCATTGTGCACAAGTAATAGAAACCATTCCCCGAGTCAAGATACCTATGTCACTTAGAAATTGATCGGCTTCATGTTTTCCCTGCTATTTTTTTAACCTACATCGGTTATTATCTCACTGCCAGAAAAGAGCAATGCCGCTGATTTCCCGGTGAAAGATCAACCGCCAAAGTCGCTACCCTAGACGTTAGAAAACACCAAAAAGTTCTAAAAATTACTTTTATCGGTGGTTTCTGTCCGCCGATTTTCTTCTTTTTTTCCATTTCAAGCATTTATCTAACTACAGGTAACGTTTTTTCTCCTTTTCTGACGGTCTTCTACCACAGGGAAAGGAAACAATAAACATTATCAGTGGGTTATTGTTGGTGGGGTTAGCAACATTTGAGCAATATCGGCAGTTTTGTAACCCCAGTAAAGAGTAAATTGCACCATAAAGCATATGTTTTGTGCCTATGTCAGAAATTTACCTACAATTGCACTTTCCAATACATTTATACATTCAAAACAACATTAAAAAGATTCTCAGTTAATAGAACATCCATTTTCATCAATCTTCCACTACACTAACGACGATTAAACATAAAAGAAGTAGTAAATGAAGTTAATTAAGTAGTACAAATGTTATATCCCATTATAAGATAAATGACCAAAAAGACTGAACTTTAACGTGAATAGACAAAGCCACTAATACCACGTCTCTTCAAATTCCTGACAATAAAAAAATATGAGCCTATTTAGGATGTGAACCATAAACAAATAAAACTTATGAAAAAAGTAAGTTTTTTATTTTACCTTGTTATTCTGGCATCCTTCTATTAGAGTTATTTTCTTGACGTCTCCTTTCATCTTGTTAAGTTTCTCAAACAATAATTTCACTTGAGATGACATCTTTCACTAGTTAGACTCCAATTCAAATACTCTCGACCATAATTGAGTATTTTTCAGCAGTTGAAAGCTAGAAGAAGCACCGTAACGTGCACTTCACGAGCATGAAAACAACTTCGATGGAGTAGGTCCTAATATAAGGCCTCGCACAAGTCCGGGATGCTCCTTTCCCTTTGCTCTTGAAAAAATGTCGTTCGTGGAGAGAACATCTTCAGAATGATCAGAAAGTTTAGATATGCACTCCTGTATACATTTCTATAATCTAAAACATAAATCAGTAATTAGAACTATACTTAATGTAATAAGGAACTTTAATTAATTTGAACAATAATCATCAGGGACTTTAATGTAATAAAAAACTTTAATTAATATAAACTATAGTCATCAGGAACTTTAATATAATCGTAACTTACAGCTGTAACTTCATATTCTGGGTCAGCAAAAGTCTCATCTTCATACTTATGAGTGATTGAAAATAACTCTGTACGACTAGTTTTTTCCCAGTCTCTTTTTCCTATACCAAAATAATGAATACAAATTTAATTTATAAATTTACTGAACTTTGTTAAATATAAATATTCATAATTACCATTTGATGAGATATTTGCCTCTACTTGTCCGACTGCACGTATGTAATATTTTTTGTTTACTTCGTTTCCCCTTATTGGTGGTACTACATTTCTATCATAAAAAAGAAAAATATCATAATTCAATTCATATCTAATATGAAATTTATAATCTAACGAATAATGATATAACTATTATCATTCCTTCTGGATAGTACCAAAAGTGGACAAGAGTGGTCCATGATACCTCTACATTCGAGGAGGCTTATGTTGTAGACGTTCTCTACGCTTACATATTTTTCCTTATACACTATCTTAAGGGCACTTAATAGTTCATGAAAAACTAAGAAACTAATAAGAAAATACCATAATAATTTCTCAAATTTCGTCCTTGTAGGACTTTGGCATTTTTCTCCAATCCGTAAAGTGAAATGACAAAAATGTGTAACTCTTCACAAGAGTACCCAAGAAACTTGTAAACGCCTTTGATTAATCCCCAATGTGTTGACTATCATGATTAATGCCACACTCTTTTTCTCTCCCTCATGTGAATTCCATATATCTTTCATAAGCGTCTTGCCATGCCTTTTTGGTATAGAAACTTCATCTATATTTGTATAATCAAAATACTAAGATTTCTTAATGTAAGCAATGAGATAGTTTTAATTAAATTATAAAATACACACACCTTTCAATTTTATGTTATCATCTGAATTTGGGTTCGAATTTGTAGAGTCTCCTATGTTGGTTGATGGACTCTCCCTGGCTAAGTTTTGATGTTTTGAATGAGGCATGATAAATTCCTGCAAAAATAAATACAAAGACATTCATCATTGTTCAATAAATCAATATGTGAAACTATATATAAACTTCAAATAAAGAAATAAACTTTACCAAAAATGACACAATCAAATTGGGTCATCATCACTCATGTTTTCATTTGTAAAATTAGCATCACAAGATTGTTCATCAGATCCACCTAAAAGTTTATGAATTTCCTCACCATCACAATCTGGTCCAACCAAATATATATATATCTTCTTGGTTGTCATAAAACATGTCTTCAAGTTCATGCTCATTGTGTTCCTCGTTTCCAAAATATACTTATGTGTCATTATCCATTACAATAATTATGTGTAGTTATAGCACAACACCACCACGTTTTGGTCCAAAATGCAATAAAAAATCAAAAAGTGCGAAGTGAAAAATTTTCACCCAGCCCCAAACCCGCGTCTCTCTTACCAAATGAAAAATTCCCCCAAACCCGCGTCTCTCTTTTAGTACAATAGCTCTTTGTTTCTCTCGATCTCAAAGCTCCTCTACGATCTCTCTTGAAGCTCACCAATGAGCTCTTTCATAGTAGCACTCTCTCTTGATCTCAAAGCTCACCAGAATCTTACCAATGAGCTCTCTCAAAGCTCACCAATGAACTTTCTTCAAGCTCGCTCTTGAGAACATCTCTTTCTCAGCTCTCTCACAATTCTCTCAGCTTCATCATAGGTTTCTCTCATGGAAGCAAGCTCTCCCTCGTAACCCTCACTCTCTCTACTCTACCCTACTTTGATTTTACAGCTCAGAATAGAGGTAAGGGTTTCATTCTCAAATTCTTATCTAATTTTAGTGATTTTTTACCTATTTTTTGTGATTTTTTAGTTTTACCTAAGTTGAATAGGGTATGTGTTCTCCATTTTTGGTCATGCAGTAAGTTTTGAAATTAAAACTCCCAATTTCTTGTTTGTTTTCCCCTGCTTCTGCATAACATACCGCATTCTTCATTTTGCAGAGTATTTTTCCTACTAAACTCAGGTTCAAGTTCGTGTTTCAGCAAAATTTTAGTCAATAGAGTCTTGGAAACAAATCAGAACAAAAGAAAATCATTAAACAGAAAGAAAAGAAAAAAATTGATTAAGCCTCCTTTGGAATAATAGTACAAAACTATGAATATTGTATATTATTTTATCAATAAACTTACCTCTAACTATGAATATTGTTTATTCTTTTATCAGTAAACTTATCTCTTGGACACCAGCATTATGACTTTTTCCTCAATAACTGAAGCATTGGTTATTCCAAGAACAGATAATAAAGAAAATGTTGCAATAGAGCTAATCAGCATTACTTTTACATCGGGAAATACAACTTTGGTTTTCCAGTTTGTTAAATTATAGAGGGGTTTGTGTAAATTGTCACAGATTTTAACAATCTTATGAAGTTTCCTCATTTTGTAGCTTCTAGGATCTCTCTTAGCTAATATTGAATAAAATCATAGATCATATATGACAATTTATCTTGACTGAATTATTGCTTTTCACTTTTCAATTTGTCATTGTCTCTCTATCTGGCTGGGGTCTTCTTATCTTTGTAGGGTACAATTTCTTTAGCTGGGGCAAAGGAAACAAGGAAGAGGTACTTTTGCATTCTTCCAAAGCTTCAATTTGTAGCGTGTGTGTGTGTGTGTATTTATATTTTTCTTTTTGTAGATGTTTGCTTGGCTGCTCTGATTTTAGTTTCCTACTATCTTTAACTCAACATGTTCTTGTGGAACAGTGCATCATGGGTTTTGTATGGATCGATATGTACTCTTCTCGTCCTTAAAAAAAATTTTGATTTCATTATAATATACAAAAAATGATTTTGAAATGGTTAGTGAGTTATAGAAATATATGAACAATTCTGAGGGTAATGTTGTAAATGTAGATTAGGGATAATTATCCCCTATGATAGTTAGGGGATGAAAGTGCAGAATTTGAGAAAAATGGTTATGGATTTGAATCTTGTTGTAGTGTGCAGCTCTCTCTCTCTCTTACATCTCTTTATCTTTCAGCTCTGTGTTGCAGCTTCGTTTTCCATCACATCCCTGATCAAGTTCTCAAGCTAAATTATCTAGCCATTCTTACACTGTTAGAGACAAATAAGGTATGCATCCTCGCCTGAGATTGTTTCTTTACCCATTTCATTCTCTAGACTACTTTAGTCATCCTCCCTTAGAGTTCATCATTTTGTTTGGTTTCACTATGGCATGTGTCAATGTAAACATTCTAGTTCTTATTGTAATTAAGATTTTAAAAATCAAGGTTTCTGTTTTGTGTTGAAGATCTCTCAATATTGGTCTTGGTGATATTTTTTGGACAGCTTGCTCACACTCTTTTTAGATCTGTGAGGGTAGGTTGTAATTACCATGTCTCAGGGTTTCTTCTTAATACATATTACTTATTTATCAAAAAAAAGTTGTATCTTTACCAGATCCAATAACATTGAAGTGTTATTTTACATTGATATGTGATTTTTTTGCTGCCCGTCATGGTTTAGAAGTTGTGGTTTCGCATCTACTGACTAATCTTTTACTAGATTTATGTGGAGTTTTTATGGTATAGTAATTTGTTTCTCATCAAAGCCATTTGGTGACTTTAATATGGTCTTATTGTTTAACCATTATGGTCAAATCTGATCCTTTTACATAGTATTGTATATATAATTTTTAGTTTATCTACATGATGGCAGTTGAATGTTAATGACTTTTGTAGAATGAAAGCTTTGGTTCTGAATTGAAGGAGTTTCATAGTGTTTTCTAAATATATATTATACGCGTGTTTATAGCACACAACGATCGCGTTTGGGTAAAAAATGCGATGAAAAGCCAAAACTGGTCACAGGCCGCCTAATGAAAAATTCCCCAAACCCGCATCTCTCTTCAGTAGCTCTCTCTGTCTCACAAATGTGCTCTCTGTGAATCTCTTTCTTAGCTCACTCTCGAGAATCTCTCTCTCGTGAAGCTCTCTTGTAGCTCTCTCTTTTAGCTTCGTCCCAACTTCTCTATCACAATTTTCTCTCACGACTTTCTCTCACATCTCTCTCTTGTCTCATAGCTCTGTCTTGCAGCGACCTCTCTCTCTCAACTCTCACTCTCTCAACTATGTGCGCATCTCTATCTCCTAACTCTCTCCTACTTTGATTTCACAGCTCAAAATCTAAGGTAAGTGTTTCATTCTCAAATTCATGTTTGTTTTTTTGATTTTTATCTGATTTTTTTTTGAATTTTGAGTTTTATCTGAGTTGATTAGGGTTTGTGTTCCCGATTCCTAGGAATGAAGTTGTCTGTGTTCTTACAATCAGTGAGTTTTGAGTTTTCTTACAATCGACGAGTTTTGGGTTTTCTTACAATTGGCGTGTTTTGGGTTTTCTTACAATCGGTGAATTTTGAAATTTATGTGAACGGTTTTGCATGAACTTTTAATTGTTAGTTGAAAATTTCTCTGTATGTCATGCTTAGACATGTCACTTTCAAGATCTTCTGTCAAGAAAAAATATTGTTGCATAAAATTAATGAACCATTATGTAACTTTTTGCCTAAGGTTTTCATTTTTAAATATTGTATGGAGAGCCTATGAGCTATGTTTTTTTATTCAAGTAAGCAATCTCCACTTGCATATGAGTGTGGTCTTTCCTAGTGTACAAAACCTGCTTGACTTGTAGTGCATTTGGTCAAATGTGCTCATATACCTCCGTCTAAATAATCTGAAGAATGTTAAGTTACTAGTCTTGATTTTATCCTGCTGTTTAGTTCTGATAATGCTTCATTGTATGTTTTAATTCATTAGGTTTTGCATAAGTTAAATGCATGTGGTGTACATACAATGGAAGAGTTTTGTTTTTAAGTTTCTATGCCATGATTGTACATATTTTTATAGAGGGAAGCTTGCATGGAACGAATATGAGTCAGTCCCTCTTCTCGTGAAGTTAAGATGCTAAAAGCTGGAGTTGTTTTCATTTTTCCGCTCAGTATAGTAATAATTATATTGAACTTGGTATCATCTAATTCGCTCCTAGAGAAACTACCTCCACATTAAACTTTTTCCCAATGGCAGTGTATTGTTTGTAGCAGTTGAGGATCTGTGCTTGATATCTTGAATGGGATCATTTTAGTAGGCTTGTGATTATTGGAATTCTTTTTTTCTTGCTTCCCTCTTTGCATTTGGAGCATCTTATAAAGCTTTGTCGATGCTACCTATGGTCACCGAACTAGCACAAAAGACAAAAATGAGGAAGTGAAGGCATATTCATTGATAAAGGTAATACTATAACCTATAAGTGATATTTGGAAATTCAAGTGTTGGTTGTGTTAGATAAATTGTTATCGTGATTGTGTAGTTGGAATGCTGCTACTAGAAAAATTTTGCATATGCAAATGACGATTGCACATATATATTTGCATTGATGATTGGTTCTTAGTAACATTTGTTTTTAAGAAACTAGGGCTCTTGGCAGATTATTTGCAAGCAGAGCCTCTCTATAATCGGTATATGACTATTTTTTATCCTCTTATGTGTTCTACGAAACACTTACAACTTTAGGTACTAGAACTCATGGAGGGTTCTCTGTTCCTCATAAAGCAACCAAAGATTGTTTCCTTCATCTATATGTTATCTAACTATTTCTATAATGAGTTTTTTGTTCCTTGAGTGATGCCATTGTGAGTGCTTAGTTTTGAAATTAAATTTCTTGTTTCTTTTACATGGATGTGCATGTATTAATATTGCATTGAGAGGTCAGGGTGTTTTATTATCTCATGGCATTGTGATTTTTCTAGTTGGTTGAATCCAAAAGTGGGGGGTTGAAAGGATTTTTAGATGAACTGGTATTAGAAGAAACATTTGTTGGATGTTTCTTTGTGTTAGGATGCTTATTACTTAGTAAGTATCTAATGCAATATCTACAATTGTTATGTGTGTTTTATTGTTGAAGTATTGAGATGTTGCAGTAGTGCTAAAATAAGTGTTACCGTCATGACTAACTTATACACTATGATGGTAAGTCTTTTACTTTTTTTCTTTTTACTGTCTCCAAGACATGTGTATAAGCCATATGAAATTGAACATGCTATGCGACTTTGTAGAATTCTCATGTTTTTGTTCATGTATGCATGATTAATAGTGATTTTACATATGCTTCTTTATGAACTATCTAAATTGATCTTGGGAGTTCTGCCAGTAAAATTATAATGAGATGAACTTGACCATATAAAGGTATGTTTTTGAAGCTTTGACATCAAATAATAAGTTCATAAATATTGGTTGATATTATGCTGTAAGTACTTCTTTTCCAACTACTGCTGGTTGATATTCTGCTGGACATGATTGAAATTAGGTTGATTGAGTTTGATTATTCGCTGCATTAGTGGTGTTAATTGAGATTAGAAGAAAAATGATGGTGGTGATTATAGGTATGATGATGAAAATTGTGTGCATTTTAATGGGTTGGAGATTATATTGCAAGTGATTGATTATAATTGCATTAGTAGAGTTTTGTAGTTTTAAGATGGTAGTGATTTTTTTAGCGAATCATAATAATACAACAACAAGAAAAAAGTTACATCATCAAGGGTCAAATAGTCTTTCAACAATAACTCTCTCTTTATCAATCAAACTACAAATGCGATGTTAGAAATGTGGATTGAAGTGTTGGATTTACCTTTTTCTTGGATTTGTTTATGTTGGTAGGGTTGGATTTTGAATATTATGTTAAACTTTTCTTCTATGATGATTAGTATTGTGAGCGCTAGAAATGTAGGTTGACGTAATTTGCGGTATGATTGAAATATTGGGGGGTGCTGGAAATGTGGATTGAAATGTTGGATTTGTATTTTTTTTCTTGCATTTGTGTTGGATTTGCTTATGTTATTTTTCTAACTTGATATTATATATGCATTTTCAAGGATAGAACATAGATGCATGAAAAGTATGTATTTCAAGAAATAGGGTTTTGCAATCTAGATTACAATCTTATAGATCAACATGTCTGAATATTGGAAAGCATTTTATAGAGATAATATATATGTTTATAGGTGGATATTGAACTATAACAATTATTTTTTTTCATATAGGTCCATCGAAAACACAACAAACACATAGTAATTCAG
The DNA here is from genome assembly GCA_003255025.1 of Datisca glomerata. NCBI lineage: Eukaryota > Viridiplantae > Streptophyta > Magnoliopsida > Cucurbitales > Datiscaceae > Datisca > Datisca glomerata. The sequence continues at coordinate 39,692 of QANY01001031.1, forward strand.
GTGGTGCATGGTTGCATATAGTGATGGGGAATATGATTCCAACTAAAAGACATGGAAGTTCTTTGATGAAAACTTTTGGCTTGTATTTGTGATATTTAGTACAACTCAAAATATTTGTAATATGTGATATGAACACCTTGGAATGCTATTTTGTAGGATTTTTCAGACATTTGATACTATATTTGATATGGATCTTTGTAAATTTCCTTAATTAAATATTTTAATTAATGATTTAATGGATGATCTTTATATTATTTGTTTGATACATTAGCGTAAATTATTTATAGCATTTAAAACTCTAGAAGAGAATATAATAGCCTAAAGAAGCACAATAGGCAAATGTAGTTATGATATGGTTAGACGTACAATAGCATTTTTAAAACGTTATAGAAAGCTTTTAACGGCTTTAAAAACAACTATCATACACGTTTAATAGCATGTAACTTTTCTAAAGCATTTTTTAAATGCTATAGAAAGCGTCCCATTGCGCTTGGTATCCTTTCGTTTAAAAAATGCTATAGAAAAGTTACAATAGCGTTTAAAAAATGCTATAGAAAAGTCTCCCATTGGTGCTACGCTTATAATATCGTTTATAAAATTCTATAGAAATTTTAAACGCTAGAAAGTCACCAAGCGCAATGGGACGCTTTCTATAGTGTTTAAAAAATGATATAGAAAGGTTTCCATAGCATTTTGTAAACGCTATAGAAAGTCTCCTATTGTTACTAGCTTATAATAGCGTTTATAAAACGCTATGAAAACTTTTTGTAGCATTTAAAAAACACTATCGAAAGGTTACAATAGTGTTTTATAAACGCTATTAAAAGTAGTTATGATAGCATTTAAAAAGCGTTATCGTAGGGTCAGAGTTTTAATAACGTTGGTAAACATAAAGTTATGAAAAATGCTATGAAAATCCGATGATAGCGTTTTTTGGCCACTATCATAGGGTTTTGTTGTTGTAGTGATCCATATTTCTCTCTCCCATATCAAACAAATCTCTAGGTTTTGTATGAACAACCACATGCCACTCTTTTTCTTTGGGATCTTGTACATAATACACTAGTAGCGCTTGACATGTGAAGATAAAAGGCTCATGGTTCAACTGTTCACGGGTATGAATCAGGTGGGAATGGTTCATAAGGATAAAACCATGTTGGTCTTTATTTATTCCACTATTAGGATTACTCCAATCACATTTAACAAAACTACCTTAAATTTTCTATAGTAATTGAGCTTAATAATATCTTTTAGTATACCATAATACATGACTTCTCCTCTTATAGGATTCCTATCTCTCACGCTTGTGTAACTTATTATCTCAGCTGCCACAGCAACCCCACTATTTTGTGACTTAAGTAGCATATCATTTTCTATAGTGTGAAAAATGAAGAGATTTATGTTATACCCTAAATACTTCTTTACTGCCATATTTGGACCACAAGCGAGCCACTTCATTTCTTCTGAGACATCTTCTATCTATCCAACCTATCATTTTGTAACACGTGTGAGGTTGTAGACATTAGGTTATTAAAACAATTTTTAAAGTATATATGAACTTACATTAGACTGGAACCATTTATGAAGCTTTTCACATGAACCATACGGTCAAGTTCATTTTACGAAGGTCGACGTCTACGATGTTCTGACCTTTTTTTATCCTCAAACTCCCTACAAGCAAACATGCTTGTACCATCATATGTAATTCATCTGCATGATTCTACTCAAGTACATATAACTATCGATAATGAGGCATTTACCTTCGAATCCCCCCCCAACGCAATTGGTAGAATTTGTTCCATGATGATATGACAATCATGACTTTTAAGACTTTGAATTTTATGACTGGTTAGAACAACACAACGAGAAATTTTTGATGCATATCCATCAGGAACTTTTATACTTTTCAAAACATTACAGAATACATCTTTCTCCTTATTTGTCAATGAAATCATTGTAGGAGGTAAAAAAAGTATAGTTTTCTTCTATGACTTGAGGATGAAGCTTATGCATTATACCCATGTGCTGGAGGTTCAAACATGCCTTTAAATTATCTTTCGATTTCCATGCAACCTTAAGAAGCATCCCAAATACCTTGTCAAATACATTCTTCTCTACATGCATCACATCAAGATTATGACGTATAAGATTAAACTCGCAATAAGGAAGTTCAAAAAAAATACTTTTCTTCTTCCAATTTTGCAAGTCGTCTTCACCATACATCTTTCTAGGAGCATTCATTGTCCTCACAAATGCAACATCAATATTATGCACTTGTTGTAAATTTGTAGATAAATTGAGTGACAAGGGTGCTACTTTGTCCTCAATTTTACCATTGGAGGAACTTGTATAATACTGATACTTATGAGCAGGATCCAAAAATCACCTATGACCCGTGAAATAAATTTTTTTCAACTCAACATAGTCAATGTCGATATTACAATGAGGGCAAGGAAATCTTGAATGTGTTCCATCTAAGACAAATTAGTAAGTCCAGAAAAATCATTAATAGTCCACAACAATAATGCATACATCTTAAACATTTATTTTCTTGATGCATCATAAGTGTCTACACCTATCTCCCACAACTCTTTTAACAACTCAACTAATGGTGCTAAATATAATATTGTTTCCAGGAAGAATGAAATTTGATTTCTTCATGCACATCCACGGTGGTAAATTGTATGGAGTTATAAGCACATACCATGTACTATGACTATTACTCATATTCTCATATGGGTAAAACCCATCAGGCGCTAAGCCAAGTCTAACATTACATGGCAAAATCAATATATCTATCATCAAATGATTTCCATGCATCCGAGTCTGCAGGATGTCTTAACATGCCATCTTTAGTGCATTCATCATGATGCCATCTCATACTTTCTACAGTTTTATAAGATACATATAACCTTTTCCATCTTGTTTTTAAAGAAAAATGACGCAACACCTTAGCTGTTATTTTGCTGACTTTCTTTTTTCTATGAGTTCTTGATGAAGATCCAGTATCATTCTCATTGTTGAGCCACCTTGAAGTACCACAAGTTCTACATGATTGATCATCAACATAATTTTTCCAATACAACATACATTCAATCAAACATGTATGTATTTTCTCATACCCAAGACCTAACTTTTTAATGACTTTTTTTGCTTCATGAAATGTCTCTGAAAGCTTGACACCTTTGGGATAAGAATCACACAATAAATCTAAAAGCACGGTCAAAGCTTTACTACACCATCCATAGAGACATTTAATATGATATAAATGAACTACAAATGATAGCTTTGAATAATTTTGACATCCAGGATATAATGATTAGTTACTATCTCTAACCGAATAATGAAAATCTCGAGCTTCTGAGTCATATTCAAAATCATTGGTTTATTCATAATTACTCCCACCACCTGGTTGTTCATACTCATCCTCAACTATATTTGTTTCTTATGATGGAATAAAGTTCATATCTCATGCATTACCTATCCCAAAAGCATTATGCAATAATTCATGCATATAATTGGAACCTTTTAATGTATGTGACATTATTGGGTCTACATCGTTCTTCATTTACTTGAACTTAAGAGATATCAACCAAAATAGTTTTCTCATGAAAAATCTAACGAGTATAGCCTTTAGCAAATCTAATATGAATCAAGTGATCATAGACAATATCATTATTCACTACAAGAAACAGGGGCTTTAGCGACCAATGTTTTGGTCGCTAAATTCCCTAAATTTGATCGCTAAAGGTCTAACGCGACAAACATATGTTCATCACGAGCATCGATAATTTCGCTTTGTTAGGGAAAGAAGTTCACGATGAAAAATGAACTTTGTCTCATTAGACCTTTGACGACGAAGGAAACTTGGCTACATAAGGTTTTTGCGTTGGTCGTGAAATGTTGTGCAACCAATATAATTTTCGTCGCAAAAAACCCTTTGAGACCAACATTTTCTTTCACCCAAAAACTTTTTGCCACCAATATTGTTTTTCGTCGCCTAAAGTCTTTTGCGACCAATTTTGTTTGGTCGTAAAATGTTTTTTTATTTTTGAAAAAATTTATTTGGTCATGAAATATTTCTTCGACCAAATTTGTTTTCTAGAATGTAAATAAAAATCTGAATTTTTAGTTTTCTTATACACATGTGATAGTAATAATATCATCAGAAAATTTATCAAACCCGACATTTTTCTAAGAAATACTTATATTAATCATTAATATATGTATTGTAATAAAGTAGTAGTAGTTCATGACAAAATCTCCTAAACATAATTCACTACAAAATGTGGTTCACAAAACGTGGTCCATAAATGTATCTCTGAACCTCACGTTTCTGTTGTTGAGTCATCGTCAGAAGGTGAAAAATTGTTTTGAGGAGCCTAAGCGAGTAAGCTTTGTAGTTGACTCCTCATCGACTTCATTTGTTTCTTTAATTCTATATTTTCAACTCGAGCACTCTTTTTCTTGGAAGATGTGGGTGGGGCTCTGTGTCCAAGACCTTTATTTCGACTAAGGACTTCTTCAACTATCTCTTCCTTGGTGCTAGGTGTGACAACCTCAGCGATAGGCTCATCCCGTAAAACACACAAGCATTCCCGTAACATCACAATAAGCCAAATTCAAGATAAATATATTTATCAATCAGAAAGTATTGAAAAATCATTCAGCAAAATCTAATTCAAAGTGATAATTAACCCCCCCCCCCTCACACACACACACACACATTGAAACTAACACTATTATCTTAGACAAGGAGCACATCCATCAGAAAGTATTCAAAAAGCATCTAGCACGCTCAGATACAAAGTGATACCCCCCCTCTTCACACACACACACACATTGAAACTAACATTATTATCTTAAACAATGAGATTCAATCAGAAAGTATTCAAAAAATATCTAGCACGCTCAGATACAAAGTGATAACTCATCCCCCCAAACACTCACGCACACATTGAAATATACTAATAAAATATATATAGTATGATAAGATAGAATCTATATTTTCATTTATATTGAATTCTATTATATTCTAATATAAGATATTAGTATTATGTATATATTAGATTATATTTAGAATTCTAAATAGAAAAAAGAAATGAAAATCTAGAAATAAAAAAAAGAACAATTATGTAATAAAATATTGTAATATTTTCATTTCATTTGAATAGAAATAAAATAGTAAAAAAAAGTAACACTATTATCTTAGACAATAAGAATCAATCAGAAAGCATTCAAAAAACATCTAACAGAATTTGATACAAAGTTATCCCCCCCCCCTCCACACACACATAAAGTAACACTATTATTTTAGACAATGAGCATCAATAAAAAAGTATTCAAAAAGCATCTAGCACGCTCAGATACAAAGTGATAACCCCCCAACACACACATTGAAACCAACATGATTATCAATCAAAATATTTTAGAGGGATTACTCACATATCTTTCTTGCACCGTATCATTCTACCAACTTTTTTAACACTGAAATGCGTGTTGTAAAATATTTCAATTCGCGTAAGTGCTACCCTAATTGAAGCTTCTTATCCAAAATACAACAAAAGTTGAGTCATTTATTATTATATACTAAACATTATTAAGAGTACTAAAAAAATAATATTTTTATTCACCTGACAAAATCGATGATCAAGAAAATATACATTCCATCCATTATAATTGTATGGAAGAATTTGATGATTTTGAGCATTGGTTTTTTAGCATGCCTATAACAAATGAGTTTTATGATTGAAATAATTAGTCAAATAATCAAAGTATGCTTTGATAATAGGAATTACCCCAAACTTCTCTGTCTACCAAAAAAATCAGTCTTTTCACCATCATGTTCTCCTGGAACTACTAAGCCACTATTTTGGGTTGTCTAGTGATGATCAAGATATATATTATGGTATCGAATGCCATTGACAATACAACTAAAATATGACTTGACACGATTATTTGGACCAAATGCTAAAGTATATAAATCATTTGTGGCTTCCAATGACCCTTGGCGGCGCAACTCAATGATCTAATAAAAATAACAAAAGTATTAGTTACTTCCGTAACTAGAAGGATATGAAAGATCCTCTTAATCGAACTCACACTTCAGCTTATAAGTTTTTCAGCTTTGCTTCAACCCTATATCCCATAGTTGTTTGTTAAAATAACTTACTTACGAAGAAGTTGGCAATAATGACTTAATATTTCTAAGAGAGACAAAACTGATAAAACCAAACCCATTACATGAACATTATAAACAAGGAAACCTTATGGTATGGAGTTCAATTATTCGCAAAAGTCTTAGTCTATACAATTCATTAAGAACAACATCAAACCAATAATAAAACAATAAGGAAATAGAGGTACCTTCCACTTTGGGTAATAATTCACCAAATAAAGCGTCTTCTTCCAAGCTTTCTCCTCCACACTTGCCTTAAATGATTGTTGAAAGAAAAAGTGATTGAAATCAACACATAAATTTCAACTCACATCAAACCCTAGACCACCATAACCATCCCTATCATTTGTTTCTTCTTATAACCTCTAATTCTCTCAAACATTAAACTAAACAAATAAAGCTTCAAACTTCTCAAACATAGCACATCTAAACGTAAAGTCCAACATGAATTTCATCTTCTCATCAAATAAAGATCCAAGCTTCTACCAAAAGAACTTATTTTGCACAACTTATAAAGAAAATTAGATAGATGTAATGGTTAACTAAAAAGGATAAAAGATAGCAAGATTAATGGTTAACTAAAAAACTTTCCAATATGGTCAATAGTCAGTCTGTCCATGGAAAGTTCATTGGAGTCGGTCATGTTTGATTAAAACCGCTGACAAACATTTAAGAAAGCAAAAAAACGTCACATATAAGAATGCTCAAAACCCATTATTTATCTTCTGTTAACCAAATTTCATGTCACCTAAGAACAGATTATAAGAACTAATTGATCATAAAGATGTAAAATTCCAAAATATTCTTCCACATCTCTATCACTATCAGCCTTCCTAGAATCGAGTCTGTCAATGATTTACTTTGTTCTCACTAGACTAACTCTCAACACACTCTCAACATTGGCAAACTATCTTCTATTTAATCGTAAAGTTATAGCTCATAAAAAACTGTAAGAAATCTCTAATTGCTATTAAAAGCTAGTGAGAATTGACAGATTCAAGTCATAAATTAACGCTTCTTCTTGCTACCTTTTGCACCGCTCGACTTTGAACGGGTGGCGAACTGAACGACAATGTGTTGAACAATTAGAACTTATTTACCACAAAATTAGCACTTGACTTTTATTTTTCTTAAAAATTAGAACTTATTTACCTCCACAAAATCATAATCATCCCATCAAATATCATCAATCAAGCACCTAAGCATTATAGAATGGTCCAAAACAACATGCACCTAACAAAGTTAAAGAAGAGAAGAGAAGAAAATGAAGAAGAGGGAACAGCTTTGTCCAAGGGGTTTGCTACCTACAGCGTCGAGTGAGAGAGAGAAAGCAGTTTGCTTGCCTACAGCGTGGAGACGACGGAGAGCCCTGTGAAAAAAAATGGTGACAAATGGGGGAGCTCTGTCGTGAGGGTGAGGAAGGCATGGCTCTGCATCTCGGGGTGAGGAGCTGAGGGAAATGAGAGAGTTTTCTTCCTTTGTGTTTATGAGATGGACTTTGTTAAAACTACGTCATTTTAACAAGGTTAGAAAGCTTTTAGCGACGACAAGAACAATTCATCGTAAAATCCTCCACGTTTACCGATGAAAATAAATGTGGTAGCTAAAAATGATAAATTTTCCTGACAAAAAATTTATTTCACCGATGAAAATAAGGCTTTTACTGACGGAATTAAGTATTCATCGGTAAAAGGCCTAAAAAATGGCACACTCTTCTTTTTTTCTTCCCGCATGACACCTATTGCTACGCATAAAAACGGCATCGCGATAGTTCATCTTTGGCAACCAACTAAAAAGTTAGTCGCTATATACAGGCTTTTAGCAACGAATTTGACTTCGTCGCTAAAAGCCAATTTTCTTATAGTGATTAATCCACATACCATTTTCATATTTGTTTACACGGACAATATGTTTTCATCTTCAAACGTCATCTCTAAAGTAAATTTAAGAAACTCGCTTACCTTATTCAAATATTCTTAACTAAATCTTGATTTTTGAATCCAACTCCTGTCCATTATAATAAGATTTCTGAACATATTCATACATATAACAATAAACTTATAATACTTCTTAATCACAATATGCAAGTAAATACCAAGAAAAAAAATTCCCCCAAATCCTAAATTCACTAGAAATTTCCGAAAAGAAGGAAATAAAAATTCTGAACTCATTAACATTATATAAATTTCATCATCATACACCGTCATTTTTCTTTTAAACTTAGTGCCATTAATCAGATCCAAATCAACCAAATCATAGCCAAACAATATTTAGTTTCAAAGGTATGCAGAAAAATAGGAAATCTATAATCTTTAAGTAAAAAAATCACATTTAGCCAATGATTATAAAAAATAATTTGCAATCTTGAATCAAACCCTAAGAACAAAATATTAACAACCAATACAATAATCAAAATCAAAATCATAATTATTGAAAAATTAAAAAAAGCTTAACTCTAGGGTTTTAAGGAGACCAAAAAGAGAGAGAAAGTCATGGTTAGAGAGAGATACCAGAGATTAGAGAATTGGGCGAGAGAGGGGAAGAAAACCGACGGGAGAGAGAAGGGTAGTGAGAGAGAGATGGGTAGTGAGAGAGAGGTGAGGGAGAGAGAGATTTGAGAGAGAAGCGAGGTCTATTACTTATGGAAGACCTCGCACGCGAGTTAAGTTTAAATAACTCCTAACCCACGCGACGTGTTTTGCCTTCTGTATTGAAGGCAAAATGACAACGTTTCAATAAAAAAAATTGGATGCTATACCGGCGATTTCAAAACCACCTATAATGATCATAAAATCTGTCTCTATATATTTTAGAATTTATAATTTATACCGGCGGTTTATTCCGTCGTAAAAGTCCTTCATGACAGCCGGTAATTTCAGGAAGATATAAAACTGGCGGAAAAAAACCGTTGGGAAAAGCCAGTTCTAGTAGTGAGATGAGGCAAAATAATTGGGCATGCATCTAGCTGAGTTTGGCCTTCAGCTTCTAGTTTTGTTGGCCCGATCTCTTCACCATCCCCTTTAGAGTTATCATGCTCAATCTCCTCCATTGTTTTGAAGCTGTCAAAGTAAAAGAGGAACCTAAATAATTTAATCACCCAGTAGAACATGAAAATTTACTACTGACATTAAAATAATGGAGAAAATAGTACCTGAAGTGAGATTGTGGCAGACCTCACAATCACTGGGGCCGAAACTTTCATACGGGGAGGTTTAGGTTTTAAAACAACGTGAAAATAGAAGCTGAAGAGAGACAGACGGAGAGAGAGAGTGTGTGTGTGTGTGTGTGTGTGTGTGTGTGTGTGTGTGTGTGTGTGTGAGAGAGAGAGAGAGAGAGAGAGAGAGAGAGAGAGAGAGAGAGAGAGAGATTACCATATCTGGACGGGCTTTCAACGAACAGGAACTATGGAACGCATCAGCCGCTGGTTACTCGTTGCATGAAATGGTGAAATCGTGCGAGGAGAAAATGGTGAAATCGTGCTAGAGGGAAATGGTGAAATCGCGTTTTATAGTGGAGAAAGGGGGGTAAAAATTGGATTTGTGAAATCGGTAAAGTTAACTGAGTGACAATTTTTAAATAATAATTTTAATTTTTAGAAAAGGGGTGTGCACGGTTAATTTCAATCGGTTAGTAGTTAATTTCTCTAATCAAACTAAATTTATCAATTATCTAAATTATCGAATTGAACCAAAGTTATGGTTTCAGTTCGGTTGGTTGTAATCAGTTCAGTTATTTAGAGTTTTGATATCATATATATATTTAATCAAACTGAATATTAGCTATTTTCATGGCTATAATCGGTTCTAACTGATTACTATTTCAAAGAAAATAGTAATCGAACTGAATTTGTGATTCTTTAAATTAACCGAACTGAATAAATAAAAGAATCGTCTGAACTAATTCATTTTAGTTTGATTAGATTCGGTCCGGTCGGTTTGGCTAATTTCTGCATACCCCTATCTGTGACCCTTCAAAAATGACCGGTCATGCTTCTTATAAGCTGTGATCAAAATATATTTCTGTAACGTTTTTAATACAACCGTTATTCTTGACAAAAGTGCTATTTTTCCACTAGAATAACCGCTAATTTGAAAACCGTTATTGTAAATCAAAAGCACGGTTGGTTTTGTTATCTATTAATAAAACTAGTAATCTTTTTCCTGTTTTGTAGTAGTACTGGTTGGGATAAAAACTTGAGAGATGTTGTTCATTAATATAGCAATCATGGAAAATTCTACAATGCCCGGGTTTTATGCCCGCATTGATGCCGGTAATTTTTTTCTTAGTTCACAAAATATGTGTTAGGTGCATTAAATACGTATTAGGAGTTCATCAAATATGTACTGGGGTTTATCAAATATATACAGATTAATAAATCTTAGAAGAGTTCACCAAATAAGTACTGGTATTCACCAAATATGTATAGGAGTTCATCAAATACATAATAAGGTTCACCAAATACGTATAAATTTATAAATATTGAAAGGGTTCATCAAATACGTACTGGTTGGTGTTCACCAAATACGTACAGAGATTCACCAAATATGTAATGGGGTTTACCAAATATGTACAAATTAATAAATTCTGGAGGGGTTCATCAAATACGTAGTGGTGTTCACCAAATACGTACAGGAGTTCACCGAATATGTAATATGGTTCACTAAATATGTATAAATTAATAAATCTTGGAGGGGTTCACCAAATAAATAGTGAGGTTCACCAAATATGTAATGTAGCTCACCAAATATGTATAAATAATAATTTTTGGAGGGGTTCACCAAATACGTACAAAGTCATTTTTTGGTGAACCGCTCCAAGAATTATTAACTATATACGTATTTGGTGAGTCTCACTACGTATTTGGTGAGTCTCACTACGTATTTGGTGAACCCTTCTAAGAATTATTAATTTATACATATTTGGCGAACTCTAATATGTATTTGGTGAACCCCACTACGTATTTGGTGAACCCCAATACATATTTGGTGAACCTCTCCAAAAAAAGAGTTTTTAATTTTTTGAGCCCCTCAAGATTCTCTTTGTACCGGCGATTTCTTTAACCAATACCGGTGGTTTTCTAACTTATAGCGGCGGGTTTTACAACCAATACCAGCGGTTTATGCCCTTATACCGGTGGTTTCTGGCGAATTTTCCAATTTACGATGGTTTTATTATTTTTTGGCGCTTTTGCATCAATACAATGATTTTTCGGACCTTTTTACAGTGGTTTTTCAACAAATTTGATTTTCTAACATTTATCAGGGTATACTCGATGAATTGCAAATAAAGTTATCAAGATTCTCGATTTTTCAATGCGAACATTAAGTACCTTAATTTATATTTTAAATTAGATTTGAATTAAATAATTAATTATTAAAATAATTGAACACTTATTCATAAACGCATACAAACATACTCTTGATTATGTTATTGTGATTTTATTGAATTAAGTAAAGATTCTTGAAGCAATTGAACACTTATTCATAAACTCGTTAAAAGTTGTCATTGATAATGTTAGGTATAGTGTATCACAAAAAAATGGCGTTTGGGAGATCAGCAGGCGTTTCGTCACTATGTATTTGGTGAACTACATTATGTATTTGGTGAACCCCACTATATATTTGATGAACCTCACTACGTATTTTGTAAATCCCTCCAAGATTTATTAATTTATACATACTTGGTAAATCTCATTATATATTTAGTGAACTATGTACGTATTTGGTGAACACCAGTACGTATTTGGTGAACCCCTCCAAGATTTATTAATTTGTATGTATTTGATGAACCCTATTACGTATTTGGTGAACTCATGTACGTAAGTTGTGAACATAAGTACATATCTGGTGAAACTCTCCAAGATTTATTAATTTGTACGTATTTGATTAACACCAATATGTATTTGGTGAACCCCTCCAAGATTTATTAATTTGAACGTATTTGATGAAACTCGGTATATATTTGATGAACCTCTAGCACATAAGTATGTATTTGATTAACCTATAGTACTTAAGTACGTATTTGATGAACCTAACGTATTTGGTGAATAAAAAAAATTACGGCGTCAATGCCGGGGATTTTAACTATCCACGTCAGCGTATTATTTTATTGGAAAACAATCATTGAACGACAGATCAACACATGTATCGCATTGAGCACAGCTGGAGAGGATGTTACTTCCAACGGGAGAAATTGAGTGCATCTTCTTTAGTCCCTACTCCTATCGAACAATAACTTTGTCCTTTACCGTAATCGGAAAAACTCTATACAAAAACAAGTTTAAGTGATCAGTTATGCTGAATACTAAAGGGATGACTACAAAAATAACCGAAAATGTGTAATTTATTTGAAAAATGGCTTCGAAAAAAATTATAGCTAATAGGATCGATGTAAATAGTGGTAATATATAGTACATTTACTACTTTTAATTTATTGTTATCTATTTTTTGTTTATTATTAATATTTTTAATTAAGTTCATTATTAGTATTTCATGAATAGATTATCTATAATGTGTAATTAGCCCATTAGAACATATAATTTTTTAATTTAAGTCACGTTTACTTGCTGGATTTAAATTACAAAGAAGATTCAAAAGTTTATGTGGTTAGTACATCAGCTAGATGACAACAATGAATTTCTTAATCGAAGCTTGAAAAATCTATTTTGCCAGAGGGATATATTAACTCTACTTATCCAGATCATATATGTAAACTCAGAAAGGTTTTATAGTCTCAAGCAGGCACCTAGGGCTCGATATGAAAGGCTTAGATCTGCATTACTCAAGTGGGGATTTCTCAATACTATCTCAGACACTTCTCTTTTCTATTACCAGAAAGATGGTTGTGAAATTATACTTTTAATTTATGTTGATGACATATTCGTAATAGGGAATCGCAATCATCATATTTAGAAACTTATTCATGATATGAACCTGCAGTTTGCTCTCAAGAATCTTGATTCTATCCATCATTGAATAGGCATGGAAGTTGTAAGAACCTCCGCTGGATTTCACCTCTCCCATGCTAGTTATATTTCTGATCTTCTACATAGAACCAATATGGCTCAAGCTAAACTATGTTCTACACTGACTAATTCTTCTATCAGATTGCATCATGACTCATCTGAAATGTTCGTTAATGTCACACTCTATAGAAGCACACTTGGAGCCTTACAGTATTTGATGGTGACTAGACTTGATATTGCATACATTGTGAATAATCTTAGCTAGCTAATTATTCAGGCTCCCATTGTCACTCATTGGAAAGCCAGTAAGAGGCTACTCAGGTATCTCAAAGGGTCACTTTATGATGGTATCATTCTTAAGCCAACTTTTGTCTACATATTAAAGCCTATACTGATGTTGAATGTGCGCCCAACCTGGATGGCTGCAAGTCCACTGGTGGCTAAGCTATTTTTCTAAGATCTTCTCTTATTGCTTAGTCTTCTAGGAAGCAACAAGTTGTTGGACGTTCCAGCACAGAAACTGAAATTGAGCACTCTCTATGCCCCTGCTAAAATTATATGGATCATATCTCTACTTACAGAATTACATATATCACAGTCAGATGCTCCTATAGTCTGGTGTGACAATATAAGTACACCTTCACTAGTTATCAATCTAGTACTACATGCTCGAACCAAGCACATAGAGATTGATCTACATTTTATTCATGATAAAATCCTCAGCAAAACACCTGATATTCTTTTTATTCCTTCCCGTAATCAAATGGTTCATATTCTTGCAAAAGTAATTATGGAGTCATGTTCCTGTCTTTGAGGTGGTTCTCACCCGCTTTCGCTTGATCGGGGGATGATAAGGAAGCTAAGATAGTTGGTGATTGTATTACATAGTGATAAGCACGTGACTGTATTACCTAGTAATAACTAATAAGCACGTGGCTTTCCTTTTGTATATTGAGAGCTAGTTATTCAATTAGTTAGCTAGTTGCTTAGATTGGTTAAACTCTAAGTTCATCCTACAATTGTATATATACACGACTGCAACACTTGAAGTGATTATCAAGAAGAGTATTTTCTCTGCCATTATCATCTTCTTCCTCTCTCTCTTTCTCTCCGGTCTACCCTGTTTTGTGTTTCTCTACTATACACATAGCCAAATCCTTGAATCTACTACATGTATTATTAGTATTCGGGTTCTGTCTCATTTAGGTTTCATATAGAATGCCAAAAGAAGATAGGTGCAATTAATAAAGTTTAAAATTGTTGCCTTTGAGCAAATTGCAAGATAAAATATTATTCGAGTAAACATCTCACATTCTTCATCAGTAAGTGGATTACTAGTACGTTTTGGCCACTTCATAATAAATTCAAAATTGACAAACAATGCTTTCAAGTAGGAGAGAGCGTTTAATTAATAGCTCTAGTTTTGAATTATGTGTACAAATAAGAGGACGAAATAAGATAGCTAAAAAAGAGATGTGTCCTCACAAATATTTCTGAGCAAAATTTCAAGATAAAATATTATTCAAGTAAACATATCACATCCTTCATTAGTAAGTGGATTATTAGTACGTAATTTGTCACTTTATAATAAATTCAAAATTGACAAACATTGCTTTCAAGTAGGAGAGTTTAATAGCTCTAGTTTTGGATTTTGTGTAAAAATAAGATGACGAAAAAATGTAGTCACAAAAGAGATGTGTCGTCACAAATAGTTAAGTTCTAAATATAAATTCGTGTAGTTTTGAGTCAGTGTTACTATGCCCTCTAGATAACTTTTAACTTTCGGAATTAAAATAACGATCATGCTATAGTACCTGAGAGAACATTAGTGCCATAATGCTTTGAACCTCTAAGTTAACATTCAAATGATAGTCGAGCAATAACAATATCACTATATACTAGTGTCATGGTGCCTAAATTCTTCCTTAAGTATCAATTAGTTTTCTGCAAGCTGTGTTACAGATATCCATAGGTGGTGCATTTGGAGTTGACCCAGATTGCCAGATTAAAATCATGGAAAAGTGTAGGGCATCTTGGCCACAAATCAGATTCAGGCAAGGATTTTTGCTACTAATAGGACTGACAAAATTTAGGTGGGATGTACACATGTAATATGAGATATATATATTGTCACTTGAAGTCGAATAGTAGCATTGCATTTTGATAATTCCTCTTTAATAATAAATTATATTGTTGTATTTCATATAGAATAATTGGTTTGGAAAGTGTAGTTATGGCCCTGCAAAAATTTTCATGTCTAATTAAAGACAAACAGAAAATGACCTTTTTTACAGAATGGTACTTAATTAAGTACCTTTTAGAAGTAGCTTGATTATGTCCTTATAGGAAACAATAGTAAAGCCATGAACTTAGATTTGACAAAATGGGTACCTTATCATTAGCCAAATCAATAAATTTCGATCTCAATTATAATCAGGAAGTACATGATGAATCAAAATGAATAGTTGACGTATAAAACATATATATATATATATATATATATATAAGTGTAGGAGAAGAGCCGGACCCAAGAATTATTATTGACTAAAACTGCCTTCCAATTTGTGATCATCTAACATTTGCTTCATCTTTTTGAGTTTGTTTGGTGAATAAAAGTAGGCCATGTTTTTGGTGATTGAATTGGACCTTCATTTATATGTCCCCTTTTTTTGAAAGATGCCTCTGAAATTTTCTTAGCCACTATGGATGTTGCCACTTGATATTATCTTAGATACAAAAATTAAATAAACTCCTAATTATTTGAATAAGAAACAACATATACATATCCTTTAGAGGATTCAGGTTATTTAATTTAAAGGATGACTGTTATTTTTCTCCTCTCAGTATCTTTTATAATAAATGAGCAATTCTATTCATCTCCCAACATGTGCTAGTTTTTTAGTATCACTTTTAATTCCTACTATAACTAAGTTAGAATATGAATACATAATCTCACATTAGAGCAAAAAGAATATATAAAGTAACTTGAGCTAGCACATTTAAGTTGGCTAAAAAAACATTTTTCATTAGAAATAGATGTTCATCAAATTTTGAAAAGTACATTTTTCCGTAATCTTTATTTCAATATATTAAATTTCCTAAGTTAATCAAAGGTATATCCATAAGTATCTTAAAGATGCCCATAAAATATCAATTCATGATGTTAGAATAGAAAGTCAAACTTGACATTCTATGTTCAGTATGTGCAATAAATGTCAACCAAGTCATCTCGTGAAACTACGTGAACTAACTTTTTTATTTTTTCAAGGGGAGGGGAAACAACATGAGATTTAAATTCATGGTCTTAAGAATAAAACATCTTCTATGATCATTTGACCTGTAAAATATAAATTTTAAGAAAATTACACACAACTATTGGAGTAATAAGAAAATTATTTTTATCCATGTTTTTATGTATACATGTATATGTATCAAAAGCATAGTGAAGGTAATAATGAAAAAAGAGCCGAAAGCATAAAGGAAGAACATGGTAGCAAATAGTAAATATATAAAGTTTTAAGTATATATCTTTTGTATAATATATCAGGATACATTCACAAAAGCCTATTTCCAAGTTAGACGGAAGAGGGTTATAAGGGTAGCCTAGCTTAGGGCATAAAGAAAGATTGACATCCAAAAGCTTGTTACTTTATTTAGTAATGTTTTATTCTTCTCAATCTCCCTCTCCATTGCATTGGGAGTTACATCTTGCTTTCATAACCTCATTATTATAGTGCCCTAAGTGCAAGTTCCTAATAAATATGCTGTGAGAGATAGAGGACCCACATCAGTAAAATTAAGATGGCCCTAACAAAAAAGGAACCAGGCGAGCCCAAGCTTAATTTTGGGCTTCAAAAGAATCAAAGTATAAGTCATTCTCTAAAAAGAAAGAAAGCATTCATCATGGCTTATTCTTACTCTTCTCTCTTCGCATTGTGGCATCCCTAATAAAAGAACCCATATCTTAATTGTCCAGTAATCTATCTTTTGCCTACTTTACCTAAAAAAACGTTGTTGTTTTTTAGATAACTTTATCTAAGAAACAATAGGAAAGCTTAGTTACCACTTGAAGAGTGCATTTACAACTTTTTTATTTATATATTTATATATTTTAAAAAAGTTTTTTTTTTGCTTTTCATCATAATTAGCATTATAAATTGCATATCTTCCTTATACCGTCCCACATAAATCTAATGATGACATATATTATAAATTATTGTATTAGAAGCTTCATTAGCATCTCTATCATGTAATATAATTTCTAATTGGCTCTAAGTAAGAAGTCATTAGCACTCAATATTGTCTTTACGTTAGCACTTAATCATTCTTGTCCCTGTTTTAGTCAACGAATTAAGATTTTATCCTATTTTTTTCGTGTTTAATGATTTTAATACGACTAGGGTAGGAGGCGATAGTATGCATAGGCGATGTGGCTTAATCATAATCAAGGATATGCAAAGGATGGGATTATAAAGTTTATTTAAGTTATAATCTTTATTTATTGAAAGATAATTAAAATGAAAGGAGATCAAATAAACATGGGAATTATCTTTAACCTCACATAATTAAACTTCTAAGATAAAGCAACTTTTTCCATTAATTAAAGTGTTTGTTCTTCTCCTTATTATTCCTTTTTTTTCAATAATCCTCTAAATCTTCTCAATTTATTAGCTATTCACGTCTAGATGACACGGGAACTAGAAAGGAGTCATCACTTAACCTAATCCTTGGGGTTTCAAACCGCTAGGTTAAACCTCTCGATGCTTCCTAAAAAATTTCTAAACTTTTCAGTTTAATTAATAATATAAATAACAAAGAAATCCACCCCATTGTTAAAATCAACAAGAGTAGTTCTATCATGCTTGTTGAAAATATACCTATTACAATGGATTAAAGTTAAGTAGTAATGATACAGACAACAAGTATTGGGAAACATATTAATGCGGTTCGACATATTAAGGTAAATGCCCATTGATTAAGTTGAATACCCATACACCCCATTTCCATGTTGCTTTTGATCCTTCTTGCAACTAAATATTAACAAATAATGAGAAAATTTGGTTTGTTGGAATTGCCAATTCCTTTAATTTCCCAAAAACCGTGCACGTTTTTTCTATCATTTGTAATATCTTTCAAAATGAACAAAAATAGTCGCTCTACTTTTAGAAATATCAATTTTATATAGTCAGTCCGTTAACTTTTTCATAGGGGTGGAGTCAGAAAATTTAGTCAGTTGGTCACGTTTTTATGATATATTATATTTTTTACGATATAGTTTGTACAATATTTTTGTAAAGTATAATTTTTATCATAGATTTTAAGTTATTTTTACAGTTTATTTTTCAAATCGAAAAAGAGAGACTGAGAGAGTCAAAGAGAGATAGAACAAGAGAGAGAATGGAATCTAAATTCGATATTTTTGAAGTCTAATAACCAAAATTGTTACTCAAATGTCTCAAAATTTACACTAATCCACATTCACAACATGTTATGTAACATTTGAACATAATTCATCATGCTTTCCAACAATTACATATAGTAGAATATCAAAATATAAGATAGTTATAAATTATTTGTGGCATAAATCCAAGGAGAATCCGCTAGCCAGTGAAAAAACTTTTTAAAACAACCTTCAATTTCTACTATTATTTCCTTTCCTTTTCCTCCCTATATTCATGTAGGTAAACAATGAACTTGAATTTTCTACGATTACTGTTCTTTTATCTCTTCTTTCTGAACGAGACGATTGTTGTTCTTTAGCAACTACAAAATACGCAACTCAAAACCAGAGAAACTTATAAACAATTGTAATCCAAGAATTAGGGGCAGCTAGGAAGGGGAAATCGTCAAATAGCCTGATTGACATCCTAAAACTTAATTCAAAGACACACAAAAAATCAAATGCAATCCAAAACCAAAAAGCACAAAAACAATGTCAATTGAAGAGAGATGGAGTGTATGTATATCCCATCTAAGTGAAAGAATTCCAAAGAAAATGTGAGCAAACATTTTACGGAATCCCCAAATAATTTAGAGGATATGCAGTTAAACACATTTATAATTTAAATTAAGTAGAAGTATATGGTATTCCATCATAAAAAATCCATATTCAGCCGAGCAACAAATTAGAATCGAAGCTAAATAAAAAGAAAGGAAATGCAGGTACTGAATGCATAGACGTCAATGTTCTTCAATCCTAACACAAACATTCTTCTCAATCAAATTCCCAAAAGTCGCCTGAGAATCACTGAGAATTGAAGGGAATGAAAACCTAGTCCTGGAGTAGACAATGGTCATGGCCCGTCGGGGAGGAGAGGAGGGATGAGATTTGCTAGGAATCTCTAGAAAGTAGCACACATTGATGAATCAATAAGAAAAAGTTTTAACTTCAAATTATAAACATAAGAGAACATTGTTACATAGAGGTTTTCAAGCTCCAGTTTCTGATACATCTCTATTTATCTATCACTCTTCTCAATGAGTGTTATATTTGTTAGTATATGAAGATGACATATTGCTGATAGGGAATAAACTTCTTCTAATAAACAACATTTACTTCCTTGGTATTGAGGTGTGCAAAAATTATTCTGGTTTTTTTCTTTCCAAACCATAGTACATAACTGATATATTGTAGATACCAAGCCCTTAAAGCCTATTTTAGTCCATATAGGTTTCTCTTCAATTTGAAAACATGTTGCGTCCTTGATATATCTTGAAACCCCTCAGGTTATGACATGTATATTGGTTCATTAATATAACCATTGAGAAAGGCATTATGTACATCTACTTGCTTGACAGCCTAACTAAAAGAAACAACTAGATGAAGGATAACCTAACAGTGGTAGGCTTTATAACATGGTTGAATGTTTCTATCAAATCAATGCTTGGTGTCTGGTTGAAGCCTTTTGCCACTAATCTGACCTTAAATCTTTGAATACTTTCATCATGATTGACCTTGACCTTGAAAACCCATTTGTTTCCAACTAGAGTAATAGAGGGATTGTAGGGTAAAAGTTCCCCAGTGTGATTCTTTTCTAAGGTAGTATATTCATCTATCATAGCCTGTTTTCAATTAGGATTAGTAAGCGCCTATTTAACAGATTTTGGTATAGCAGGATAAGATGTAAGTGATAAAGGATGTTTTGTAGTAGTAAGAGATTTTGGTTTACGGATTCCTAGTTTTGATCTAGTTGTCATTGAGTGTTTTGAGATGACAGGTTGTTAGGATACAGATAAGAGATTATGTGTTAATGGTTCCATGGGGCTAGGTGAGAGGTCAATAGATAGATATGGGGAAATAGAGGGAGGATCAAAAGGTATAACTGAGGCAGTAGGTTGAGAAGTTGTTGTGTGAGTCAAGTTTTCACCTAGAATCTACTGTGAAGAACAAGAACTAGTAGGTGAGTTAGATAAAAGATTACCTTCATATGAGATATTGTTGGCATGTACCTGAGACATATTAGATTCATTATGCAGACAACTAGGAAAGGTAGATGACCAAGTTAGAACTGAAGTATGAAACACGAAATTTGTAGGAATGGAGTTAAGAAAAATTTTATCATAATGAAAACATGACTCATCAAACACCATATTCCTAGAGATATAAATTATACCACATGAATGTAAACAATTTTAACCTTTGTTATTTTCTAAATAACCAAGAATAGGCATAGATCAGTGTCGAATTATACTTTATGTGTATTGTAAGGTCTCAAATATGGATAACATGCGCAACCAAAAGGTCTAAGGATGTTATAATTGGGTGCTTGATTAAACATAATCTAATAAGGAGATAAAAGAGACAACACATGTGTAGGTAGTCCATTTATGAGATAAACAACAGTTGAAAAGCTTCCCACCAAAATCCAAAGGCATAGAAGCTTGAGCAAGCAAGGTTAAGCCTAGTTTAACAATGTGTCTATGTTTTCTTTCGATGGAGGGATTTTTTTATGAACATGGAGACATGGATGTCTAAATACTATACCATGTTCTTGAAGAAAATAATTAAATGTCTACACTCCCCTCCCCAATCAGACTTAAGGGTCTTTATTTGAGTGTCAAACTATTTTTATACAAGGTTTTTTAAAATTTGAATGTTTACAATGCTTCTAAGTTGAGTTTCAAAGGTAATACTAAAGAAACTTGCTATAATCATCTAAGAAATATATATAGTACGTGTTCCCTTCTTTTGATGTTTTAGGCGGTGGACCCCAAAGGTCAGTATATACTAGCTTTAAAGGCTTTTGTAATCTGATTTGGGATGTGGAAAAGGGGAGGATATGGTTTTCCCCTTTCTGGCATGCAACAAAGAAATCAAGTATGTTTTTAGTAATAGATATGTCATTTTTTTTAGCATTTGTCTAAGAATTTTCTCATTTGGATGGCCTAACCTTTGGTGCATGCTATGCATTCACTTCAGTAGTAATAAAAGTATGTATAGCAGTAAACTTTCACCTATTTCTATTAGAAAGTTTAAGAGTATCCTTATCAGATAGAGAGTTACCAAGAGAATGAGTTTAGTAATGGAATTTGATACTTAGAATACAACAATCTATTGTTATTTAAAGTATCTTTACAAGTGAGATTGTTATAGACTGAAGTAGAAAATAGGTTAGATCTTTCTTGATCTCTAGAACTATCAGACAAAGTACTATTAGAATCACACATATTGGATGAACTAAATGAGAATGAAAATACAGTTTATGCACAACAATTTAGAGCTCAAGGACCACGAGAAGTAGGGCATGTCAACAGGTATAAGTCATCCTTAAGTATTCCCTAAGGTAGTAGGGTCGCCAAAACTTTATCCTTCACAAAATAGTTATTAGAGTGAAATTCTACATAAACAACATTATCTTGAGTTAACTTAGAAATGCTTATAAGGTTTTTCTTAATGTATGGTACACAAAGTAGAGAATTTAACTTTAAGGGATGATATTTAGAAGGCAACAATGCTGAACTAATGTGATTTATTGAGAGAGTCTTGTGCCATACTTAGATTGTTTAGATCAACTGTGACATGATTTTTGGTTTCCCTATAAGCATACCAAGCCATGTCAGCAACTGAGTCAGGTGAAGGAACATGGGTTGAGGGAGACACCATGTTGGTTGTAGGTGAGTTTCCATTTGAAAAACCACTAGAGTCTGAGGTGTTATTTTGTTGATTTCTCTCATATCTGTAGTAAAATAGTGCTACTGAGTGTCCATGATTCCACATACTTTACACACAATTGTATTTTCATTGAAATTGTCCTTTCTACCTCCTTTTCCACCTCTTCTACCATTGAAATTGCCTTTGTTATTCTGTGAAGAAAACTTCGCATTTCTTGAAAAAAAATTGTTATTGTTTTTTTTACCATTGAAGAACTTCTTATTCCATTTGCTTTACACCATGATTTCACACACTTTTATCTTAATCTCATTTTTCGCAACTTATTTCTGAATCCTACTTTCATGACACATAAGCGGAGAGTGTACTTCTTCAACACCAAGAATCTCAATTCTTGATGTGATGTTAACCACCACTAGATCATATACTCAGATCAAGACCATTTACCATATACATGACCAATTCCTTCTCACATAAAGAATGACTAGCTGCTATGAAACTATCTCTAAACATTCTCATTTTATCACAAAATTCAAAAATTGACATATTACCTTTTGTGGTGCATTGTAGTGATTCTCTCAACTGAATCATCCTAACTTTGGACTGGTTGCAAAGCTTCTCTCAAAAGAACACCATACTTTTGTTGAGCTATATATTGAGTGATAGTACCCAAGACCTCCTCTGTCATTAAACTCCCCATCCAACTCAATAAGAATTGATCTTTCCTTACCCATATTTTATGTTCTTGGTTGACCTTTCCTACATCAATTAATTTTGGTGGCTTCTCTTCTAGATTGAAGACAATTTCTTCTAATCCATGCAAATAAATTGCAGGAACTAACAACATTGTTTAAAGTATTTACGAAGAAGCTTGCTGTTGCTATTGTATTGTTTGCAGCATTGTTGCTATTTATAGAATTTGATTCACTAGCCATGGACGTTTGTCCTAATTTGAGCTCTAATACTATGAAAGAACTTCAAGATCGTGTATATTTGTATTGAGTAATATTGTTTAGTTGATTACAAAGGAGAACTAAGCCTTTAAATATGCAATGACTATACCATTACATTAAGAGATTAACTAGCTAACTAACTGTCTAACTTCACTGTTGCACTAATTACTTGAGATGATGCAGTGCACTTCACTACCCCCCTTCTCTTATCACTCACTATCAAGATGGACAAAAAATTGACTCTTTACTTTCAGAAATGCTTTTATATGACCACTCCATTTTTACTTTTCTATATGATCATCCCATTATCTGGCTACATAAATGACACATATTTAACAAGTATGAGCAAATAATGTATTGCAAACCAAGTTTTGTAATTTATGTCAAATTTAATCAACAATAAATTTTCTTTATTGTTGGTTAAATTTGATCAAGGATAAAACAACAATTATTTGAAATTTGTTGTTATGTAATCATGGGCATAGTCACGTAGGCAAGGGTGGGGTCATGTGATCCCACTAAAAAAATATTAACTTTCAGTATGGAAATTTTTTTATTTCTGACCCATTGATTTTTCAATTGTGACCCCATTGATTTCTTAAGTTTAGTGTTTTATTTTTATTTTTAGCCATAAAATATTTTATTTTCAATCCCCTCAGCTAAAAACTCCAATATTGTTAAAATCCCCAAATTTTCTAAAATCCCTAAAATTCTCCCAAACCCCATGCCTCCTCCCCGAGTCCCCGACAGCGACGAGGAGCACTAAAATCGAGCCCGAGTAACTACAATGAGGATGACTAGATGATCTCTCTCTCTCTCTCCCCTCACACATACACACACACTTTCTCTCTATCTATCTATCTATCCATCTATCTAGCTATCTATCTATCTATCTATCTCTCTCTCTCCCTCTCTCTCTCTCTTGGTCTCGAGGCTTAAATCTTATGATAATGGTCTATATTGTTTGACCCTATATTATTTTCTGGTTTTTCTTGTGGATGGCACTAAACCATTTATTTCTCCTGCAAGCTCTACGTTAATCCATTTTCAGATGTCACTTTATTTAGAAGTACCATTGGTGCATTACAATACCTAGAAATGCCAATTCCTAATATATGCTTCACAGTTAATGAACGAAGC
This sequence comes from Datisca glomerata, assembly GCA_003255025.1. Lineage (NCBI taxonomy): Eukaryota > Viridiplantae > Streptophyta > Magnoliopsida > Cucurbitales > Datiscaceae > Datisca > Datisca glomerata. Next base: position 64,036 of record QANY01001031.1, read on the forward strand.
CAATACATGTACAAACCAACAGTTGGTCATTGGGCCTGCAAGTGGGTTCTAAGATACCTAGAAGGCACTATTTCAGTAGGTTTACTTCTTCAACCATCAAAATCTCTAGTCATTTAGGCCTATTTAGATGTTGATTAGGTTGGAAATCTTGATGACAGAAGACCTACCCGTGCCTATGTGGTGTTCTTAGCCTCATATAGGGCAGTGGAAAATGTTGCTTCTAAAATCTCTTAGATTCAAAGTCTACTTTCAAACTACATATCTCTCTTTATAAACCTCTTATTCTCTGGTGTGACAATGTAAGTGAACTAGCTATTTCTTCCAACCATGTACTGCATGCAAGAACTAAACACGTAGAGCTCAACATACATTTTATCAAAGACAAAGTTCTCTAAAGATGACTTGAAGTTCATTTTGTTCCCTCTTTGATCAGCTAGTTGACTTACTAACAATGTCTTTCTCTATTTCAAGGTTTAAGTATTTGTAGTCCAATTTCAAGGTGGTGAACTCCTACTTTCACTTAGAGTGGGATGATAAGAGAAGGGAGGCAGTGAAGTGCAATGAATCATCTCGAGCAGTTAGTGTAATAGTGAAGTTGGACAGTTAGTGAGTTAGCTAGTTAATCTCTCAATGTATTGCTAAAGGAGATGCCTATAGAAAGGCTTAGTTCTCCCTTGTAATCAAAATATACAAGATTACTCAATATAAATATACATGATCTTGAAAGTTCTTTTAGTGAGTAACCAATTAGAATCAATAGGAAAAGTAAAACACCATTTGTTTGTTTTTTCCTTGTTTTTTAAGTCACTAACATATAGTTATCTAGATCAAATTTTTAGATCCTAACTTATTTTTGTATATGTAATACTTGAAAATGGGTATATTTTTTGTTTGTTAGGAGTTCTTTGTGTCAAGTGGTAGGAATAATAGTTAGTAAGTAGTGATTCTAGTTATTCAGTTAAATGAGTTGCAAATATCAGTATTAGTTTTGTATCAGAGAAGGTCATATGCATTAACTATCAAAGCTTGTATATTTATACTTCAAGTCAAGAGATAATGAGCACTGAGGCATTATCAATTTCTTTTTTCTTCTTTCTTCTTATTTCTTCTCTTCTTTTTCCTTTTTACTTGTCATTTTGTTCTAAACTCAATTTGTGGTTCAGCCTTATCCTTAAAGGCTTGAATTTCTTCATTGTTTCTAAGCCATTAAAGAAAAGTGTCCAAATTGGTAGCTTCAATAAATACAAACTCCTTGAATTCTTCCTCAGTGACTGAAGGCTCTTACTCTCTAGTCACATTCACCATTCGTCTTACTTTCAAAAATCTATAACTTAATCTCTATAAGACTATACTCAAGTAACTCTGTATTTTGGAAGTATCAAAACATTTTCATACTCAAGGCACACCCAATCTTCTGCTATGTTGATGGAGCTTTACCATGTCCAAGTCAATTTATTGTCAAAGAGAAAAAATGAGAAGGTTGCAGATCCAAAGTATGGACAATGGTGCACTCAAGATCAGGCCTTGATGACTCTAATCAATGTCACTCTCTCACATATCGCTCTTTCTGATGTTGTAGGGTTTAGAACTTCTATGCAATTTTGGAACTCAATTGAAAGAAGGTTCTCTCAATTTCAAGATCCAATATCTTGCAGCTAAAGTCAGATTTACATACAGTCTCAAAGAATGATAATGAAAAATTATTTTGATAAACAAGAAAATGAAGGATACACTTACTGATGTATCAGTAGCTACTGAAGATGAAGATATCTTGATTTATGCGATCAATGGCCTACCAAATGAGTACAACAATTAGAGCAAGGCTGAAGAATGAATCTTCAAGAGCTAAGATTTCTTGAAACAGAAAATAGCCAAAGTGAGTCACTCTTTCAAACTACTTCCTTATATGCTACACAAAGTACACAATTTAGTAGATGATGTCACTATAATAGAGGTAGAGGCAGATTAATCAAGGTAGAAGTGGAAGTAGGTCAAATCAAGGAAGATTCTTTAATCAATGTAGTAAAGAAAGGATATCCAACTATCTTCAGCCATCTATTATAGGCACACCACCTGCACAGAATTCACAGTTCAATAATAAGAGTGGAAGTGATCCAAGTTTTAGCATACAAGGTTACAAGATTACTTGTCAAATCTGTTAAAAGACTGGTCACAGTGTAATACATTATCAGGGAAAAAATCCACCTATATAGCTTGCAGCAAAGGAAGCAATGTAGAATAATAACTCCTCAGCAAATCTATCTTCTCAAGTGTGTTTGATAGAATTAGGATGTAACATACACATGACATCATATGTCAACAATCTTTTCCTTCCAACTGAGTATAGTGTAGATGACAGCATAGTAGTCGGTAATAGCAAAGCTTTACCCATATTCAGGTTCAAGCCAAATTTATTTTCCTTCTAAAACAGTATAAATACCAGTAGTTCTATGAATTCCTTAAATCTCATCAAATCTTCTTTCAGTTTATCAATTATGTTTAGATTCAAAGTCACGAGAAAAGTCATCTATAAAGGCCCGAGTAGAGATGACTTATGCCCCACATTATCATCTTTCAAAGCAAGACATCATCACAATGCACCAGTAGCTTACAATTGTCACAGAATAAAAAATAGAACATGGCATGACAGACTTGGTCACACATCAAAAAAAGTTGTTAAACAAATACCATTAAAGGCTCAACTCTATTGCAAAATATATGCTAGTCTTAGTATTGTGAAAGTTGTATTAACAGTAAGTTATCAAAATTACATTTTCAATTGTCTAATTTCCAATCTTCTTCTTCTTTAGAATTGATACGTAGTGATGTTTGGGGACCATCTCCCATTATTTCTAATATTGGTTATAAATATTTTGTATCCTTCATTGATGATGTGACAAGATATATTTGGATCTTTCTTCTTCATTTCAAATTTGAAGTTTGTGCTACCTTTCAAAAATTTAAACCACAGGTTGAAAATCTCCTCTACCAAGAATAAAGTCTTTAGAAATGATGGTGGAGATGATACTCAAGTTCAGTATTCAAAAATTACCTTCAATCTCATGGAATTTCTCCTAAAAATCATGTCCATATACATCAGAATAAAATGGTCTAGTTGAAAGGAATCATGAGCACATAATAAAAAGTGCTTTAACTATGTTACACAAAGCCTCTCTCCCACATCAGTTCTGGTTATATGCATTCTCAATTGTTGTCTTTCTAATCAATAGAATGTCTACTCATACTCTTCATAATGCTTAACAATATGAGAATTTATATGGTAGACTTCCATATTGTTCATACCTTAAAACCTTTGATTGTACATGTCATCCACTTCTAAAACCTTACAACACTCATAAATTACAATCTAAGATAACAAACTGTATTTTTATAGGTTATGCTATAGATTTTGAAGAATATTTAAGCTTTGATCCTCTTACTGGAAGATTATATGTTTCTAGACATGTTGTATTTAATGAGTCTTAGTTTCCATATAGGTCTTCTGTGTAAAATATGCATAATTCTTCCTCTTTGCCCTTTTTGCTTCCTAAATCTACTCCTACAACATCAAATCATAATATAAATCATGTTTCCGCTGACTATTCTCCTTCCTCATTTTACACACACTTTACTTTTAGAAAATTTGATGATTGTACCAATAATAATGACACATCTTCTAGTGACATAGGTAACACATCTTCTCTACCTAATATTTCTTCTTCACTTTACATAGATCTGCCCATTTCACTAGAAAACATTGATCTTAGAACTTCCCGAATCCATCCACCTATTATTCATTTTATCCCACACAGCTCACTCCACTATTAATCGTCCTCCATTAAACTCACACCTGATGCAAACTAGAGCCAGATCAGGAATAATAAAAAAGAAAGTGTTAGATGCATCTTCTACTCCACTTGAACCTATTATATAAACTCTGGCGTCAAAGAATCCACAATGGGTTAAAGCTATGGCTAAAGAATATACTACTTTGCAGTTTCAAAACACTTGGTCATTAATTCCCATGCCTCCAAATAAAAACTCAGATGGGTGAAAGTAGGTCTACAGACTAAAGTATCATGCAAATGGACAGATTGTTAGATATAAGGCCAGACTTATGGCTAAGGGATTCCACCAGGAAGAAAGCTTAGATTATGAGGATACATTTAGCCCTGTGATTAAGAAACCTATTGTTAGGATAATATTGTTCCTAGAATCACACTTTGGGGTGGTCTTTGAGTCAACTAGATGTCAAAAATATATTTCTGCATGGTTTTTTGAAGGAGGAGGTATACATGGCTCAGCCACAGGTTCTGTGAGCCCTACACATCCTAACTATGTATGCAAACATCATAAGTCTTTTATATTGTTTAAAATAGACATCAAGGGCCTAGTTTGACATATTCACTTCCCATCTCCAAACACTGGGTTTTGAAGCTCATAGGTAGGGACCTCACTATTAATATTATACATGCTCTATCACTTACCCATTTCTATATGTTGATGATATCATCCTAACTAGAACTAATACATAATATATTTCACAACTCATTTCACTTTTGCAGCAAGAGTTTGATATGACAGACATTGGCTCCTTGAGGTATTTTTGGGCTTGAAATTCATCACTCATCTTCAGACATTTTTGTAAACCATTTGAAGTATTACTAAGGATCTTCTTCTTAAAGTTGGCATGTCTGATGCAAATCCTTACAATTCACCATGATCTATGAAATCTCCTCTATTCACACAGAGGCTATCCTCTATCAGATATTAATCACTATAGAAGACTTGTTGGAGAATTGCAATATCCCATATTTACCAGACATGATATTGCATTTACTATCAACAAAGTTTGTCAGTTAGTGCACTCTCCTACTTCTATTCACTTTAGTGTTGTTAAAAGGATATTAAGATACATTATTGGTACTATAGATCATGGCATTTATTTTAAACTAGGAAATCTATAATTAAAGGCATTTATTGATGCATATTTGATAGGAGATCCTTCTAATAGAAGATCAACCACTAGATTTATGGTTTTCTTAGGTTCAAATTCCATTTCATAAAGTGCTAAGAAGCAAGCTATTGTACTCAAATCTTCTACAGAGACAGAATACAAGGCGTTAGCAAAAACATCAGGAGCTTGATTGGCTTAGACAGCTTCTTAGTGATTTACATGTCTATCTTACTCAACCTCCCATCATTTACTGTGACAATACTTCAGCAATCCCTTGGCACCTAATCTTGCTTTTCATGCTAGAACCAAGCATGTGGAGATAGATGATCACTTTGTTAGGGAGAAGGTCGCAAAGAAAGATTTATTATTTCAACGTATGTCTTCTATTCACCAGTTAGCTGATGTTTTTACTAAACCTTTTTCCACTCCAAGGTTCACTTTTCTTCGAGACAAACTCATCTCTCCAACTAGTGACATGAGTTTGAGGGGTGATAGGGATATCACATAGTAAGTAGTGTATTAATTCTAGTTATTCAGTTGAAGTAGGAATGAGTTGTAAATATCAATATTAGTTTTGTATTAGTTAATGTCAGTTAGCATTAACTCTCAAAGCTTGTATAGTTATGTTTCAAGTCAAGAGTTAATGTGCATCGAGGCATTATCAATTTCTTTCATCTTTTTTCTTCTTACTTATTTTCTTCTTCTTTCTTCTTACTTCTTCTCTTCTTCTTCCTCTTTACTTCTTATGTTTGTTCTTGTTGGAAAATTCAGATTCGGGCGTCCATGATGGGTAGACCTGACCACTTTTTAAAAGGGATGATTGGTAGTTTTTCATGTGAAAAACTACAAATGGTGGTTAATATAAATAACCATCATTAACTTCTACGAAAGGAAGGAACTTCATTTTTTATTGGAAAGAAGTAAAATTCGGACTTATTGCAAAGATAGAGAAAAAATCATTCCTCTAACTTCAAAATCAAGATTTCACATACAAAATCAAGGGCTCTTGGGTTGTGGACGCAGTGGGTAGTTTGATCTATTCTGTTATGTAATCAAGTAAGTGTTCTTGACTCGATTATTTTCTACATTGGTATCAGAGCATGTTTGTAGTGTTTTTGTGCCTACGTAATTGTCAAAATTGTTGACTATATGTTTCATAGTGTTTAGTTTTACACTGTTCTATGTCAATTACATTCTTAATTTTTGTCTTGGAATTGTCTCTTCATATTTTTTTAGTAATAATTGCCGAATTAAATTGGGCTTGTTTTTTCACGCCTTGAAACCTTGTTTAATTTAAACCAAATCATGATGAGATTAAACTGCAATCTAGTATCCACTTGTTCTTGGTAATTCGGATGAATTCCAAAATTTATCATCCATGACGGTTACACTGAATTTGAAATTGTAATCAACTTTCCAATCGACGTATTTTGATTGAAATTTTCTGAAGAGTATGTGAATCGGTAGAATTTACAAAGATGGCTTAGTAAGCGAAATTTTTATTCTATAATTGATTTGAACTTGTACAATTCTGGTATTGGGCATGAAAAAAAATATATATTTAAATGCTATTTTTTTAGATAAAATAAATTCACGTTTCCAATTCACTTAACCATTTTTTTTGTACATAGTGATTGAGTGATATATTTATGTTATGTTAGTACAAAGATGGACTTGGACCCAGATTATGACGGATCACATACTTTATACTATGAAATTTGTGAGTACTAAATGAATCCATATCAAAACATGGTTGAACATGTAATACATTTGAGCAAAATGTACAATGAAGTGCAAAAAATGGGCATTGATGTTGATATAGATATATGTAAAATTCTTCTCAATTCCTTATCAGACTCGTGGAATGAAGATTAAGAAGAGATCATGGAAAAGTATACCTTTGAAGAATACAATTGTATTGTAGAAGATCTCACATCAAGAGATGAATGAAATATCCGTTGTGGAATTCGTCGTTCAGCTGCATTATAACAATTCATAAATCTTCGGAGCGTAAGGTTGGGCCTTGACGTAGTCAGGAATGAACATACACTAAATGGAGTCTCATGTTCAAGTGTTGAACAAATTGTGATGTCCCATTTTTTATCGTACACAACGATGATTGCTTTTAGAATTAATTCTAACTAAGTATGCTGCCATGTTTAGTATAGTCGTTTATTTTGTGCATATACTTTTCATGTTATGATATTAACTGAGTGGGAGTTATGATAAATGAGATTAGTGTATTCTCATATGTGATATGTTTTGGGCATATAACTAAGTAATGATGATCTGATATTTTGTATGAGAGATGATTATAAGCACTGCGAACTTTCGATCATATACTCAATATCATATCAACATTGACTTAGTTAAGTTTGCCATAAATTTAAGATATGAATGTGTGTTATTCCTTTGAAGTGCTAGTATTTATATGCATTGTTGTATTTATATGTTGTAGTTCATATGGCTTCTGCATCCGAAAATATAATAGCTGAACTGAATAAGAGTGAGAAACTGAACGGTGATAATTTTGATATTTGGCGTCAAAAAGTTCAATATATCCTCGAGGAACGAGAAATTCTGGAAAGCTTTGAAAATAGTATGATTGAACCTGAAGATGGTACTTCTGCTCAACATAGAAGAGATCAAGAGACTTATCGTTTATGGAAATGAAAGAACAGCAAGCTAGAGGTGGCAACCGGGCCTTTTCAGCCTGTTCACGGGCCGGGCAGCTGGAATTTTAGGGTGGGCAGGAATGAACCGTTGAACCTGTTCATGTACTCACGGGCTGGGTCTCTGACGGTCCTGTCAGGCCGGTCCCGGTTAAATAACCAGACTTAACCGGGGCCGGCTTGTTTTCCCTCCATTTAATGTGATTTAATTCTCAAAAATGTAGATGGGGAGAGTTGAATCTTGGTGGAGAATAGATGAAGTGTAGAGATTACCACTAAGCTATATAGAAGTCATTTTACTTTCTTATAATTATTTTTATTTTATTACTTTAAAATCTCAATAGAAAAACTTGTAATAATAAGTAAAATAATTATTTTATTTATTAAATTCATAAACAAGTGATATTTATATTCACGTAAAATCTAAAAATATAACAAATAATTAATAACTAATTTATAATTCATGTTCATTAACACAACAAAAAATATTAGAAACATTAAATCAATATTTTTTAAAGTTTTCATGAATCTAATTTTTAATTGAATAAAATATTTATTTAAATGAAAAATATTATTTTTTATTTAATTAAATACATTTATCTCAAAAGTATATTATATGAAGTTTCGATAAAATGTGTTAAAAGATAATAAGAATATATTTTAAACAATATATTTAACAAAGGTTGTCTTGGTCTATTAGTAAAGAGTGTGATTTATTAGGAAGAGGTCAAGGGTTCAAACTTCACTACATGCATATTGTCCAATTTTTTAGACAAAAGAGTGGATTCACGGGCCGGGTCGGGCCATAGGCCTTGAAGACAAGGCCTGTATGGCCCGGACCTGACCTGAGGCCTTAACCGGCTTGGTATTATTCAATACAGGGTCAGGCCGGGCCGGTCCAGATTATAACAGGTCGGTTCAGCCGGTTTCACGGGCCGAGCTGTCCCATTTGCCACCTCTAAGCATAGCTCACATTACGTTGTTGAGCTGCGTGCAAGATGATCTTATGTGTGAGTTTGAAAAGTTTGAAGTTGACAAGGATATGTGGGATGCTCTAAAAGCGAAATTTGATTTGACTTCAGTAACAAACTGAGACAGCTCACAATCAAATTTGATACATATGTGAAGCGTCAGCATCACACAATGAAACAACATTTGAGAGAGATGTCAAACATGATCAGAGAGTTAAAGAGTGATGGGCATGCACTAACTAATGAACAACAAGTTCAAGCTGCCATTCGTTCCCTCCCTCAAAATTAGGAACATATGAAGGTCAACATGACGCACAATGAAAATATAAAAAATTTTAATGATATTACGCGTCATGTGGAATTAGAAGCTCGGCGCTTAGAAGCTACTAAAATTTCTACTCAAGCTTATGTTGCTGAAACAAGTTCCTAAAAGAGAGATTTTAAGAGAAAGGGAAATTCTAAATTTCTCAATAGAGGAAATAAAAAAGAAAATGTGCAAACCCACAGCACAAAGGTAAGAAACTTGAGACCAACCGTAATATAATAGGCAAACGTGGCGGTAAAATGAAGAACAAGAGTGAGATGAAATGTAATAACTGTGGCATTTTAGGTCATTTTGAGCATGAATGCACTGTGTCTTCTAGTGAACCCAAGAAAGACAAGGTACTTTATATTATTACCTCTCACTGTTGTTATGTTTCTAGCAGTGTGTTACTAACCAAATCTTGTATGGACTGTAGATTCAGGAGCAACCGACCAATGTAGTTAGAGAGAGTGGAGCATTTATAGAGTATCGTCGAGTCCTAGTGGGAGCAAGATGGATCTATGTAGGAAATCATTCTAAAGTAGAAGTTAAAGGAATTGGCACTTGTAAGCTTGAGTTACGTGGTGGTCAGACGCTATTCATGCATGATGTCCTTTATGCTCCTAAGATTAGGCAAAACTTAGTCTTTGTAATTGTTCTCCTAGATTTAGGTTTCAATATCAATTTCTACTTAGGTGGTGCAAACTTTTATCTAGTTATTTTTCGAATGGTTTTATTATTCTGGACACTAAACATAACAATGCTAGTAATGATTATTGTTTTTCTTTAATAACATCATATAGTAATCATGTGATTGATTCTAATATATGGCATGCTATATTAGGTCATATAGGGCAAGACAGAATGAATAGGCTTTCTAAAGATGGTCTATTAGGATCACTTGTAAAGATAGAGTTGACTATATATGTGCATTGTCTTGCCAGAAAACCATTTGGAAAGGCAAAAAGAGTTGATTATCCATTGCAATTAATTCATTCTAATATTTTTTGTCCTGTGAATGTCAAGACAAAATGTGGCACTTCATATTTCATCACTTTTATTGATGATTTCACGCGTTTTGATTATGTCTATTTAATCTCCCATAAATCTGAAGCATTGGACTGCTTCAAACGATTTATGAATTTAGTGGAGAATCATAGACAAAAGGATAAAAGCATTAAGAACATATCGAGGCCGTGAATATCTTTCTGACTAATTCAATCAATTATGTGATGAAAAGGGTATATCTAGACAACTAACTATTCCTGGAACTCTATAACAAAATGGTGTTACGGAAAGAAGGAATAGAACGCTTCTAGATATGGTAAGGTCTATGATGGCACAAATGAGCTTACCCATCTCATATTGGGGGGATGCATTGCTTACTGCTATATATTTACTTAATCGTGTCCCTTCCAAATAAGTAACTTCCACCCCATATGAACTTTGAACGGGCAGGAAACCCAATTAAGCAATCTGCGACCTTGGGGGCCTACAGCTTATGTTCATAATTCTTCTCATAAATAGGGTAAACTTGGACCAAGAGGTAAGAGTCCATTTTTATAAGATATGCTGGAAGTTTAATTGAATTTAAATCAAGAGATGCCACATTTTTAAAGAATGAATTTTCTAGTAAAAGAGAAGCTAGTCAAGATCTAAGTCTATATCAGATAGAAGATCTTGACACTAATGTTACTACGGATCTGGCATCTGAAATGAATGAGAATGTGTCTCATCTCCTTGATTCGAGTGGGAGTAACATTTTGGCCGATGATACAAATCTGCAAGAAGATAATATAAGGAGAAGTACTCGTAAAAGTATTCCTCGTTGATGTTTTGAAATTGAGGGAGAAGCTTTTATGATTGCTCCAAATGATGAACATGAGCCGAGAACTATACGAGAGACTATTTCATCAGTGATAAAAGATCATTGGTTAAAGGCAATGGAAGAAGAAATGGAGTCAATGAGAACAAATCGTGTCTGGGACTTGATTAATCTTCCACCAGGGTGTAAAGCTATTGGGAACAAATGGATTCTTAAAATAAAGCGCAAGGAAGATGGATCTATAGAAAGATATAAGGCACGTTTAGTAGATAAGGGTTACACTCAATAAGAAGGAATTGACTATGAGGAAACTTTTTTACATGTTGTTAGGTTTGCCTCCATACGTCTAATTTTAGCTATTGTTGCTCAGATGGATTTGGAATTACACCAGATAGACGTAAAAACTGCTTTCCTGAATGGGGAACTAGATAAAGAAATTTACATGCAACAGCCTAAGAATTTTGTTGCAAAAGGCCTGGAGCGCAAAGTATGCAAGCTCCTAAGATCAATATATGGCCTCAAACAATCATCTAGACAATGGTATCTTAGGTTTCATAAAGCCATAACCTCTTATAGTTTTATGATGATCGATGAAGACCATTGTGTTTACGTCAAACATGTTGAGGGTAATTTTATAATTCAATCATTATATGTAGATGTTATCATTTTGGTTGGGAATGATAAAGAATGGTTGAAGCAATATTCATTTTGAGATGAAGGACATGGGTGAAGCAATATTCATACTGGGTGTAAAGATGTATCGAGATCGTTCAAAAGGACTTCTTACTCTGTCATAAGAGTCATATATTAAGAAAATACCCGAGCGATTCAATATGCGAGATTGCAAATCCATTGACACTCAAATAACAAAGAGTGAAATCCTTAGTCATGAAATGTGTCCTAAGACTCCAGAAGAAAAAGATAGCATAGCCAGAGTCTCATATTCAAATGCCATTGGAAGTTTGATGTACGTTATGTTGTGTACATGCCATGATACTTATTATGCAGTTGGTTTAGTCACCCGTTATCAATCAAATCATGGAGAAGCTCATTGAAAAACTGTTAAGAGGATTTTGAGATACCTTAAAGGTACAACAGACTTATGTTTATGCTATCAAGGAAACGATTTACATCTAGTGGGTTACTCAGATGCTGAATGGGGTGGTGACCCTTATGAATGCAAATCAACGTCTGGATATGGTTTCTTGCTAAGCAATGGCGCCATATCTTGGAGTATCAACAAACATACACGCATTACGTTATCAACTGTAGAAGCGGAATTTATAGCGTGTTCGGCTGCAGTGCAAGAGGCAATTTGACTTAGAAAGTTTCTGCAACATTTACAAGTTATTTCTAGTGCATCGAAACCAATGACTTTATTTTGTGATGGTCAAACAGCCATCGCTTATACTAAAGATCCGAAGTATCATGAAAAACTGAAGCATATAGACATTGAGTATAATTTTGTACAAGATATTATAGCGCATAAGGAAATAGTGATACAACATGTCTCTAGACATCGAATGATGGCTGATCCTTTGACAAAGCCAATCCTAGAGATATTTTTCTAAGCAATGTCAAATCCCTAGGTTTGTACATATTGTAATATGATGTGTAATTTTCAGTACATTTTATATCGATGTTATTAATTAATGAACTTGATGTTGTTCATTATTTTATTTATTTATAGCACAAAACACACATATCCTGTTTGGATCAAATGAAAATGTATGTCGTCATGCATAGACCGACTTATTCATACAAGCGGTCACCTCAGGCGCTTGAAGAGCGAGGTGAGATGAGACATTGTATGCTTAAAATATTTGAGAAATGTGAACAAAGCGTACTTTAATTAGGTTGTTGCCTTGACAAGAGGTCAAGATAAGCTATAAATATTAATTCATGGATCGACATGATTCTCACGCTCATGTAGCCTGGTTTGTGGACGGGATGCAAGAACTTATGATAGGCGCTATGAGGAGCGAGCTACTAAGATCTCGAGCTAGGCGCGAGGAATATTTTGGTATCTGCAACTGAGCGAAGATCCTTATAATTGTTCAATATAAATTATAATAGACATACACTCTTTCTATGAAGAGAAAACCATTATAGCATGTGTTCATGCCACATGTGTTTTTTACGACTAGATAAGAAAAATGTAAGATAGAATCCCTGCTCTCACATTGTATGAGTTCTTTGAGGTACTTTAAAACCTCAATTTTGTGCCCTATGTGACTTTCAACTATATAGTGAAGTGACAAATAAATGTTGCTACTTTAGCATGTTACCTATGGTTATGGTAATTCGACCTAATAGAACATGTCTAGGAAAGCAATTTATTTGAAGCTAAGCTATATATGTAGGAAAGGAATACGTTTTTTATCTACATCTAAAATGTGTTCACCGGTCTACCAATTATGTCACCTCGTAGTGGCTGGTACATGATTGTGAATACATGTTTTGATTAAGTCAAGCATTGCTCTTTGAGGGATTAGAGATGTTTGAACTGATGTAACAAATATGTCTGGGGCATAATGAGACGAGTAGACAGTCTTCAGTTTTGGGGCTGCTATGTTATCCCTAACAGGTTCATAGCAACTAGTTTTTATATGTGCTCGCGGGTCGTACGATCTATTTGTCCATATGAATTTATTAGTATGTAAATGTTTAATCGTTTGTAATCAAATTTGTTCTATCCCATTATATGCGAGCGGGAGATGTTGAAAAACTCAGATTTGAACGTCCATGATGTGTCGACCCGACCCGGTTTCAAAAAGGATGATTGGTAGTTTTTCATGTGAAAAACTACCAATGGTGGTTAATATAAATAACCACCATTAACTTCTATGAAATGAATGAACTTCATTTTTTATTAGAGAGAAGTAAAATCCGGACATATTGCAAAGACAAAGAAAAAAGCATTCCTCTAACTTCAAAATCAAGATTTCACATACAAAATCAAGGGTTCTTGGGTTGTGGAACAAATGGGGAGTTCATTTTTGTGATTTTCTACAAGATCCGGTATTTAATTCATCATTTCGATCTATTCCGCTGCGTAATTAAATAAGTGTTCTTGACTCGATTATTTTCTACCGTTCTAAACTCAATTACTGATTCGGCTTTATCCTTAAAAGGATTGAAGCTCTTCATCAAGTTGAATTATTAACAATAGTAGTCTATCAAGTTAAAAAAAAAAAATAATAGGGGCATATCAAACTACAATCTGTTATCAGCCTATGATTTTTCTTGCATTATTTCAATAGTAACTCGCTACTTTTACTTCTTTATCTTTACTCTATCAAAATTGACATAGTAAAACGAAGAAAAAGCAAGTACAAAAAAAAAAAGATTCATAAAAAAGCTATGAAAGAAAAACGTGAATGTTAAATCCTATACATGTGGAAATTAATGTAGTAGAATTAATATTAACAAATTAGATTATATGTTTCCAAAAAAACAATTAGATTATATGATGATTTAATAATTACTATAATTAATGTGATAGCAACAGTATTGAGTGACTCTTTACTACCTTCTAAATTAAACCTATGTGACAGTAGGGAATAAGTTATGAATTTTAAGCTTATGATTGTCCATAGAAAACTAAGGTTAGCGTGCGCATATTGGAACTTTTTCGCAGTGAAAGTACTCTAAAATGGTTTGATGGAGTTGACAATCTTTTTGGGTTTTTTTTCACATTGATTTGACATTAAATGAAATTAAAATGATAATGGGACATCATATAATATAATAAACACATTTAACATTATAATATAAGTGAAATGTACTATAGGATACAATAATGAAATCAATCTATCATTATGAATTAAGTGGGAACGTGAGGAGAGAAAAAAAAAAGGTGAAAGCGAAACACTTTGGAAGTACTTTGTTAAGTTTAATTGAGAAACCAAATATGAATAATTTAATACTTAATGGAGAAAGGAACTAACGTAACAAAAGCGCAATATAAGTCCAAAGTTGAATTTAAAACTTTTTTGTACAAAAGTCGAAATATAACTTCATTGTGAAGTTTAGACACTTCCTATAAGTGTAATGAAGAATCTGCAGAAAAATGAAATACTCACTTGTGGGAGATAAAAAATTAGAAAATAAATTGAAAAGATTTTTAATTTACTTAATTTTTTCTTTCTTTATCTTTTTGGAAGTGACTTCTTTTATAAAAAAATCTTAGACCAAAACTATTGCAGTTACAAATTGATGGTTAATTAATTTACAAGAAGTCGTAGGTTTTCTTTGTTTCTCCTTTAAATCCCACTTGTTTCCTTCTTTTTTTTTCCTTTAGGCTATTGAAATCCTTAGATAAGCCAATGATCCCAACCTAAGATTTTATGGTTGAAAAAAAAATTATTTTCTTCATCAGTTTGACTTTTTTTCTCTTTTTTTGGAATTTCTCATAGAATTTACCAGCAATATGCTTTGTCATGCTAATTTAGTTCCCCTCTGGAATTCACATCTTAAGTCTATATGGAGAGCTTTGTAGGTTTTTCTCACCCATAATGATTGCATACTTGCTATTAAATAAGTTCAAAAGAGAGCTTTTTGAAGCCTTTTAAACTTTTAAACAACACAATAACACTTTATATTCCATCAAGAATCATTATGCCCAAGTGTATATATCAATGTGATAAAGACATGATATAAGAAGCAATCCCCCC